>CANXYI011972583.1:0-15316 GCA_948208565.1 Hura crepitans
TTTAATCACTAGCCATTATTATTGTCTGTTCTAACTTTTTTTTTTCTTTTTTAGATTAATTGCATAAAAGTTTACTTAACTTATATATTAATAATTAAAAAGTCATAAAAAAAAATTTTATAATGAGAAAATATTTAAACTAATATAACATTTTAGAAAAATTATTATGATTAAAATTTTAATTTTTAGACACTGAAAAGGTGATGTATTACGATATCTAAGCTAATAGATAAGAAAGACTTCACATCAACATGCCACGTTATCCTATGAACTTGAAGATGTCACGTAAAATGGGCACGTCATTAGATATTGTCAAATGCATGCGTGACGCGTGGCAATATTCATTCCCAATCATCTTACACGACATGGTATCTTCAAATTCATATGGTGACATGGCATGTTGACGTGTCGTGACACATCACAATTCTGGTATTTAAAAGATAAAATTTATATCATAATGTTTTTTCTAAAATGTTATATTAGTTCAATTATTTTCTCGTTACAAAATTTTTTTTGTGACTTTTTAGCTCCTAGCATATAAGTTCAGTGACCTCCTATGTAATTAACTTCTTTTTTTTAAAATTGCTGAGCTTTTTATTACAAGGATATTATTTTTTGAATTTAGTCGAAGCACCGATTCTCAAATAAAAATTGAAGTTTAACGGTATAAAATTTTATAAAATATTTTATCTATTAATTTAAAGATTTTTTTACGAATTTTACTCATTTAGTTATAAATAATTTTCAATTATTTTATTTTTTACAAATTTTATGTATGACGGATATATATAAGAAACTAAAATAAGTGAAAAGGGTGAAATGAATAGCATGAAAACCAAGTAATCATAGAATAATAGTAATTAATATAAAATAACAATGATTTTGTGTTTCTTTAATTTAAGCATAACATAGCCATAGAATCTACGACCATTGACTCTTCCACTAAACATTTGAAGAAACCAAAAGACATATAATTGATTGGATTAATCAGCTCCATTTGACCTTTCTTTATAATGTTTGCATGTGGACCAAAACATTTTAAATTTATATTAATTTGCAGGAGAAGTCACAAAAAAAGGGTAACTTATATCCAACTCTCACATCATATCTATTTTTTTAAAAACAAAAATATTAAATATAATTTATGATTTTTAATTTTTAATTTTATATTCTTAATGTCTTCTCAAACCTATTAAGGCTAATTAAGAGCATAAAGAAACTACATATGAGTGGAAAATCACTATTTATTGATTATATGTGGATGATTTTTATATTCTAAATATTTGTATAGAAATTCTAATGGTAATTAAGTTAAATATGTTAAAATAGTGTAACATTTTCGGGTCTATTTTAAGGTATTCAGTAGAAGGATTTTAACATTTTCATTTAAGAGTTACGGTTTAGTGAGATGTGTGACCTTTATATAAAGAGAGCATAGTCATCTTTGCATGGACCTTAGGGTCCGTCTATTTTCGGTATTTTACGTTTTTTTTATTTTTAATTTTGAAAAATGTTGCTTATTAAAAATATAGAAATGTAAAAAAAGAAAATTAGTCACAAGAGGACATAGAGTTGGAAAGCAAGGTTTTATATAAATTGAAAGAGAGGAAAGATAAGTGAAATCCGATTTGAAAAGGTGTGAGCTAAGCTAGTTGGAATGCAAAGAGTACGGTCTTCACAAACTTTTGAGTTGCTTAGTATTTTTTATTTTTTTAAACAGTGATTATGCAATATTTTATTTTTATACCTTTATCTTTTTCCAATTCAAGAAAAATATGTATTATATTTTTATGTTTCATCCAATAAAAATTTAATATTAAACATTTATGTTACAAAATAAGAATATGAAGATTTAATATAAAAAATTTGAAAAATACGGTTACCTAAAAATATGTTTTTCCTTAAGAAGAGATAATTTTTTTTTTTAAAAAAAAAACCCAAATTGGAGAAAACAAAATAAATGGGAGTTTTTGGTTTTGGGTGAGATGAAGAATTTTTCTCATTCTCCCAAAACAAATTATTTATATATAAAGATGTTCCTTAGCCAGCTCAACATCTCTTCTCTTTGCATTATAATTTTGGATTTTTAAATACTTCTCTTCCTATCCTTATTAATTATTATTTTTAAAATTTATTTGTATTATAATACTGAATGTTAATTCGGTGTGTCGGTACATTACACCGCGTTACACACTGTTAGAATAAAAAATATTATTATTTTATTTTTAAGCTAATTGTTAAAATTGTGTTCATGATGCATACTCATATATTGAATCAAAATTTTATAGTATTTAAAATATAATTAGCCTGTATTTTTCTTTTTCAAACCCTTTTTTTAGGTTATTGCATAAAAATTAAGAAAATGATAATCAAAAGGCTTTTGCAAATATTCATGATGCATATCAATATACTAAATTAAATTAGTAACATAACATACATAGCACCGAATAAATATTCTATTAATAATTACAATTCACATATATTAAAAATTAAAATTAAAATTTAATAATTAGATATAATTTATATTATACATAATATGTACATGATTGGGTGACTACCTAAAATTTGGAAGGGAAGCATGCAGGCAACAGTGAAAATCTTACGGCGAATAGAAACTGGATTGCTAAGACATTCCCACGCAACCTTAACAACACCAAACCTTTTACCTACGACATTCGACACTGTTTCCACCTCATCGAACCCCCCATTCCTCCACGTTTCAAGCCACGAGGATTCAATGTACTCCACAACGTGGGTCACGTCATTACGTGTCGGGATGTGATTGGAAATGCCCTTCTTATTACTGTACAGCTACGTGTCACGGATCTGAACGTAAATCACCATTACGTGTAGCGTACGGAAGGGATTTCTCGCCTTGGCTACTGTTTTAGGAACATAATCAAGAGTTAGAATCATCTTAAAATATTAAAAGAATTTTAAAAAATTATAACTCTTAAATTAGAGTTCTCATTTCGGTAATTGGACGATTTTAAAAGTATAGTAAGATTCATTATTTTTTTTATCACTTTACATGAATTTTAACCGTTAAATGTCGTTCACGTGTGATGACATTAATTGAAGTCATATTTTTTCTATTTAGCTCCGAATATTCATTTCTTATCAACTTTTAATATTTGCTCTTCTTTATTGTTCTCTTGAAAAATTATTTTTTATTTCACTTAATTTTTGAAATTGATATAAAATTTATGTGGAATTGATACGGGATTGTTAAGTAAATAAAAGAAAACTGAAAAGACACGTGTTAATCTTATATTATATTATTCAATTTGAAAGATTAATATATACAGTAAAAGAGAATCCACAATGATAGTCAAAGATTCATCTCAGATGGCTTTGATTTACAACGGAGAGAGAGAGAGAGAGAGAGAGAGAGAGAGCCCTGTTGGTACTGTGTCCCTGTTTAAGGGTACACAGCTCCATTCTTCCTTTCGATGCCAACGCTACACCATTATTTGTTTGGTGGTGGCATTATTACAAATTATTGGCAATTTTTGAACACTCAAAAATTATAAATGAATGATAATAAACAAAAAAAAAAGGGAATTATATTTAAATTAATCATCTATGCTTGCTTGTACTATAACCAAAATTTCCCAATTACATAGCTCTAGGTGGTATTTATTCTTAAAGCCTAAATGATCTTTGGAGTTTGACCAAAATTGGATCTCTGGAGGCCTTGTGAGAGCCTGACTACATGCCAATACTGGTATCCCAGCCCAATGTTTTTTTTGTTTTTGAGACAATCAATTAATTGCCCATCAACATGATATCGAAGCCCAAATCAAAAAGGGGAAAAAGAAAAATCATGGAGGGATGGACAACATCAAACCAAAAGTTCATTTAATTCAGTTCATTCGGTTTAAAAATTTTTTAATTTATATAATTCAATTCAGTTCTGAGATCATAAAAACTAAAGAAACTAAACTGATCAAACTTTTAAAATATCATCGTTTTAAGTGTTTAAAATGAAACCGTTTTATACCAAAACGGTATTATTTTGATATTTTTATATAAAAAAATAAAATATATAAAAAGTTAAATTTTTTTTGTTTGATTTCCTAAAAAGTTCGATAAGTTCGATTTGACTTTCTATATCTAGTAAGATCGATTCGATTATTTTTTTAAAAAAGTTCAATTTATTCAATTTAATTAGTTTTCAAATCGAATCGACCGAACGTTCACCTCTATTGCTAATCTTCTAACACTGACTTAGAAATTCTTTTACCATGTTCAACTTTAAGCACTTAGATTTTTAAAAAAGAATTTAGTATCATAAGCTTTAGTTGAATGATACTAAAGTTTGGATGACCAAGACTGAAGTATCGAATTCAAGTCTCACTTGAAACTCTTGTAATAATAATAATAATAATAATTAAAAAGAAAAAAACTTTGAGCACTTTAATAAGCTTTAGCTTAGTGATACTACTCAATAGCATTGATTCTAGCATACATAAGTTTAGTGATACTGCATTATTGTTACATCTATGCTCTTAATAAAGAAATAAAGAACTTAATCATCTCTAGGCTATCTAGTTAGGGATCAAGCCTCCAATTAACACTGGATCTATGTTCCCTTTCTGTAGCTCAAGTAAATAACTATGGTTACACAACAGGATTACCTGGATCATCATTTGGCGTCTGCCTATGCCAAAGGCTCTTGCATTCACTTGAACGAATGAGCAACATCTTCAACTTCAGATGTCATGCACCAAATGAAAATCTGCTGCATTCAAGTACTGCTATTATGGCTTGCCAAACTACAAGAATGCACTGATTTGCTACGCCTTTGGTCGTGATGCAGCTACCCCATTGGCGTCGATATGAACGAACGAACATCCGTTTCAAGCTATATTAAATTCTCCAATACTTTTGATCTGTCAAAGCTCCCAACAATCCTGCAGAAAGTTTAACATAGGCATTAGCGGAAATGGGACTTGACTATTTTATTGAAAAGAATAGCAGCGGATTTAATAAATGAGTTGTGTGCATGTTTGTAGGCTGGGAACACATCCATACATAAGGAGGTTGCAGCAGCTTTATTGCAGGTATTCAGCGAAACATTCTACTTCTTTTCCTAGATAATCCCTGTTTTATCATGTAATTGACAAGTAATAAACATAACATGGTTAGAATATCTCCTCGTTTATTAGAAAACTTTAATCCTGAAAAGAAAGAAAAAGCTTTACCTTCTGGTATTAATAACAAAAAAGAAGCAAGAGGTTACATCAATTGAGGCCATTTCATCGAATCATTTCTTCTCCTCATATTTGATGGATCGGAATTCTGTGGAGAATCATGCCACACCAATTCCATCTGGCACAAACCGAAGAAGAAATTTATTGATTGTAAATATAACAATGATCAAACGATAAAAGAGCTTTAAAATAGACGAAGTATGTAGGGAAACATGGAGGACTTGTAACCTTTTTCTCAGAAAATGGTTAGCTCTATGTTGCCGATACTCAACAACGATTGTGCCAGTATAATTTAATATCAAAAGTGAAGTCAATCTTTGTATTTTACTTAAAACACCAAATTTAGATATTTCTGTAGCAACGTATCAGGCAGTCCATTATGTTAAAATCATCATATGCACATCCATGTGTGAAAGCTACTATTTTGTGGTGCAAGCTAATGTGTTTACTGTAGTGCTACAGTTAAGCATCAGGAGAAATGGGGTGAGTCGTTGATTCTCATATATAAAGCATTTACAAACATACCTCTCCAACAATCACCGTGTCACCTTCCTTAACGCCCAGCTTTATCAGAGACTTGTTCACACCACAAGCTTCCAAAACATGCTGAAATCTTCTATCAGAATCAGCATATCTGTTTCAAAACGTTAATTAAATTTCATGAGTAGGAATCTAAGAGACAGAAAGAAAAAGAAAAAAAAAAGGCTAGTCCTGGACCAAATAGCTATATGAAGATTGAATAAAAATGACTTATGGTATCATCTTGGACTATTGTCAGAAGCAATAATTGACCATCTGAATCAGGCGTTCAATTTAAGAGATCTGAACCAAGTACACAACATCGTGATCTTTGTTTGATCTTCAAGGTTCTTGTATATGCCAGCGAGTTAAGAGGGTTCACACTACAGTTTGAAGGAAGGCTTAGTTATTTTTACATTTCATCCATCTGTACTATAAATAATTTTATGGCACGCTTTAAATGTTCATATGCATGGCATTGACCAGCCAGCTAGACAATGCTGGCTTTCTGCTTGGTATTTCCATTAGGAGTAAAAGGAAAGGATGATATAAAGATATTCCAGAAACTATGAGCCCAGAAATGGACCACCAGCTAATTCAGCTTGGCAATTCTTGGCCAGACAAGAGGGGCTCGGCAACTTACCTGTCTTGAAGTGAATTTGAAGTCAGTAAGAGGGGTAAGTAAATTTTCTTTCCGAAACTCCAGCAAGGCAACGATGTTTTATAAGATACTTATTTTTATATGGATTAAATCCCTAGTTCAGCTGCATAGCTTGCTAAGTTACCTCAATATACAGCCTGAGTGGAAATCTAAGAAACGCACATTAAAATCAGTTCTACCAAGTTGGCACTTGAGGCAAAAGGTCTGACCAATTAAGGTAACATTCAGGGATTGACTATGATCCAGCAAGTAGAAGAGGTAAGAATTTGGGCAGCAAAAAAAGAGTAATAAATCAAAATTTCTAGATTCAATGATTGCTAATAGACCTACCGCCAATTTGTCATTTGGACAAATCGTTGCAAACCAGAACCAACTACATGCCAAGTATTGGAACTCTTCTCGTAAAAGATCTCAAAGTCATTGATAGGGGCTCTTTGCTGCTTCCGTACCATATCAGCTACATGATTTAAATTTGCCTGATCTCTCCAACCTGAAACAAATAGAACTTTTGATTACAATGTAAAGCTAAAAGAACATAAAAATTAGTTGAATATAGAAGATAATTTTGAGGTTCAATACATTATAAATTAAGGCAGACAGTATGTAAAATTTCTACCTTCAAACTCCTGATTAGATTCGTTACTTTTTTGCAGAAGCTCATATGCAGCACAAATCACTTCACGAGTGCCTTCTCTTTTGACAGCACTCATGCAAAAAGGCTCAATTCCACGAGCTTGTAGCTTTTCCTTGAATGATGACCAATTTTCATAAGCTTCCAGAAGGTCCATTTTATTATAGGCAACTACAAACGGCTTCTCAGCAAGTTCTGGACTGAACAATTCCAGCTCAAGACGGACAGCATCAAACTCAAATTCTGCCTGCTGTGAGGAGCCATCAACAACATGTACCTGGAGATTCAGAACAACATTCCATTAGTGCAATGCCACATATTAATAGTAAAGAATGAGATCTATCTAAAAGAACTTATTGAAAAAGTAAAGGAAAAAAAGAGGACTGTGGAAATAGCCAGACGGAAATAGTGAAGGATTGGGCATCTAATTATCACTCTTGAGCTCCACTTCTGTTCACAATGTTCAATCAACAGCACCACAAGCTCTTGTCCTTGAACAAAAAAATTACATCACGCACAGTAGCTAATCCCATTCATAACTTACAATCACAAAAAGGATCAATACAATTCTGAGGGTATGCTTAATACTTCCACAAGAATTCATATGCCTGCACACTATCTATGTCAACTGATCAGGAGAAAGGATGGAGAAGAGGACAGAAAGTTATATTGTTTCAAAACATAAGATAGGTGATGAGATATAACAGTAAGAAGCTCACAGGAAAGCTACTCCAACCGAACAGGACAACTAATTTCTTTTGAATATAACAGTTAGTTAAAGTGAATGATATAAATCCTGTACCAGGGCGGAACATCTTTCAGTGTGTCGTAGAAACTCATGGCCCAAACCAAAACCTCGATGTGCTCCCTCAAGTAGACCAGGCAGGTCTGCCACTACCATCGTCGAATCATAATCAAAAGAAACTACACCAAGGTTAGGAAGTAAAGTAGTATACGGGTAATTTGCAATTGTTGGCTTTGCAGCACTAATTGCACTCAAGAGTGTGCTTTTCCCAGCATTTGGGGCACCCACAATTCCAACATCTGCAACAAGCTTTAACTCCAGCTCCAACCACCTGATCATGAATGCTATTATTCCTAACATGCGCAGATCAAGAGAACACTACTAAATGTATGTAGCACTACTTTTTTTTTTTTTTGTAAGTTAATACCACAATAAGAATCATCTTGCACATAACCCCAGATGAGCACTCGGAAAATATAAATTGCCAGCTTGTTTGGTTACTAAATGGTGCAAGGGAAAAGACAAGAATCTTAATTTCTCCTATTTTCCACTAAATTGGTGGGAAATGATTTTTCCCTTCGAAGGGAAACTGAGAATTCAGATTTCTTTTCTCCATTTTAGTAACTAAACAAGACAAGAAAGGAAATTTCTGTTCTTTCCTTTTCTTTTCCACCAAACATGCAATCTCATGTAATACAATTCCAGCCTTATACGCATATATAATTTACATTTAATTATAAACATAAAAAAAACAAAGATTAAAATAAGAAACACAAGTACAAAAACAGATGATCATAATAATAACAGAGTACTTACATCTCCGGACCCTCCTCACCATTTTCAGCAATCCTGGGCACCTTATTGCTCCCGCACTTAAACGCTGCGTTTCCTCTACCACCTCTCCCACCGGGCAACAGCAAAGCCCGTTGTCCCGGGTACAACAACTCCAACAACACCTCCTCTTTCCCTGCCTCCCTAACCACTGTACCCGGCGCCACCTTCACCACCACGTCCTCTCCTTTCGCGCCATTCTGCATCATCCCCTGCCCGTGGGACCCTCTACCCGCCCTGAAATGCACTCTGTTCCTAAACGGTAATAACGAATTCATCGAACCTTCCACTTCTACGTACACATTTCCTCCTCTACCCCCGTCTCCGCCAGATGGCCCACCCAAAGGCACAAACTTTTCGCGACGAAATGCTACGACGCCATTTCCACCGTCTCCGGCTTTCACGTAGATTTTGGCGCGATCGAAGCATCGCATTACAGCTGGCACTCCTTTCTCCTTCACATCTATACTCTCAGAATCGAACTCGTCATTTTGAAGCTCGTAATTATCTTCTGCTTCGGAAAAGCCATTGTTTTCTACAAATCCTTCATCTTCTTTATCACACTCTTCGTAATCATCGCTGTCTTCGTCTTCTTCGACATCGGAATTAACCTCGTAAACCTCGAATCTCCCATAATCAACTCTCAAATTATCAATTCGATCTTCTATTTCTTCTTCTTCGTTGCCTGAAAGGAGAAGCTCATTCTCATTATCAAGTTCCACTACACTTGAATCGGAAAGCTTAATTTCATCCACAGTAAAATCGAGTGACGGGGCCGTGAAGTCTTCTCTTGGAGGAAGCCGAGTGTATGTGGTGGCTTCGCCGCCGGATAAGGTGAGTGATTGGGGTAAAGACTTGTACTTGCTCTTTTGAGGCTTGAAATTGGAGTTGCGTCGCTGGTTTGCATTTCCATAAAATCTATCTGGAGAAGACTTTTTCGGGTTAGGATTAGGGTTTCGAGTTCTTGGGCGAGCTAGAGCTTGAGGAGAGAAGCAGGTTATGGATATGGAAGCCATGTCTCTGCTCTGGATAGGGAGGCGGGGCTTGAAGGGCCGGTACTCGAAGTATCTGGGATTAGATTGAATACGACACCGTTTATGCGATATTTTTCATATCTCCAAATCATATAGTGCCACGTTTTACACACCATGTCATATGAATACCATAAAATATATGGGCAAAAATTTAAATACTCCAAATATTGGCGCCAGCCATGGGTAAAGCAAACCGTCCTTTTATGGTCAGTGGTTGCCTTTCATTACATACAGCTAAGCAAATGCCCCACTTCCAGTCTCAATTTCTGCCTCCTATTCTCTCTCTGCTTTTCAGGTATCGATTGAAGATTTTAATTTTTATTGATCATTCCATTCCTGTAGCTGAATCTTCCCAAGAATCTTTCATGTGTTAAAAGTTTTCATCTTTGGCTGTGAACTTCTGCTATGTTAAAGTTTTCAGTGTTAAAGATTTCGTCTTTCCTTATTCATTAAGTTTCTGGTGTTAATTTGAAGAAACCCTCGATTACCCTTTGCTTGAAACAGCGCAAAGTGAAATTATTTTAGAGTAGCCAGAATCTTTATGGACCCTCCCGCTGGAATCGTTATGGATCTCATTTCTACATGCTGGGGACAAGAAATCTTGTGGTGATATGGATCTGGAACCACTTGAGTCGTATTTTGTTGAATCTAATGGAATCAATAAAAACGAGGGCCATGTATACTGACAAATATGGCTGAAATCTACCTAGAAGGAATACTGAATCAGTTTTGTGCAGTTTCAAAGAAGGATTCCCTAGTAATTGGTGTATTGTCATCGTTATGTAACATATCTTTCTTAGTAGATTTTGAGGATTTTGTGCGTGGAAAGTGATAGGAGAAGCTTGTCATTATCTTCAAATTTATGGTCTATTTTTCACTGAAAATAGATGAATTGATGATATTATTAATCAGTGTCGGTCTTAGGATTATCAGACAGGCATGTCCATTAAGCTATGTATGTATATACCACTTGTTATCCTGTTTGTATCCTTCATTCTCTGGCTGGGGAATTGATACTTTTTCGGGTGGTAAACATAATGGAAAGTGGACCTTTTTGCATCAGTGTGATACATTGGCGCACTGATTTTAGTTTGAAAATTAACAATGAGTGCATTTAGGAGTTTATTGTCAACTAGATTATAATCTTGGGGCCTCACTTAAAAGTTAGATTCAACTTTCATTCATCTAAACGTTTGCATTGTGAATCAAGGAAAGGATGCCTCTATGAGATTAGGCTACACAAGTTACGTGGAACTTATCGATAAAGTTGTCTGTATGAGATTTTATTAGACTGAGTATATCTTTTCTCACAACTATACGTGTTAATTATCCTGGATTTTGTAAACTTGTTCGAATTCATTCTTCTGTGCTAGTTTACTTGCTTTTGTTCATGGTTTTTATCATATATGAATATTGAGTGTGAAGATGCTCCCTTGGTACAAATAAGCAAGTGCTAAATTCATCAATGTTGATCTTCTTTAGGACGCTATTACTTTACATTATTAGCAACACATATTCATACTTACAAATAAATTCCTTTTTCAGTCGTTTGAGACCTTTCTCTCACTCCTTCCTAAATGATTTTTCATTGCTGGCTCCATTAAGCTTTCTTCTGGCTTCAATTACGATGTAAATAGCTCACTGCCTTTAATAAATGTAGCACTACCCTCTCCCATTACTGTTGTTAGTGCCATCTCTTTCTCATGAACCCGTTCGAGTTCAGCAACAACCATTTCCATATTTGGTCTTCCTATTGCTGGAAAATTCATACATCGCAGTGTCAGCCTGATCAAATCTCTTATTCCATCTGTAGTGAAGCTCCCCATGAGGCGATGGTCCACAAAATTGTTTGAGTTCAGTCGAGAAGCCACCTTTACGATTTCAAATCTCCAATTTAGTACAATTTTGAAATTTACCTTTCCTCATATGAAACACAATTTCAAGTGAACTTTCTGTAGCAAGCAGCTCCCTCAAGGTTCTGAGTCTATCAACTCAATAACGTTGTATTGTAGATTTCTAGCTCAAAAGTGCATGTATTATAATTTTGTTTTGTCAAAATTTAATCTGCATCTACTTGTTACACCTTGATTCCATATGCATAGCAATGAGAATGGAAACTAAGCTTACTTACCCATTGAATTAAGCTTTTATCAGATCCTACAAAGCCAAGTTGCACAGCCTCCTGTCCTGTTATAAGTTCCAGAAGAAACACTCCAAAGCTGTAAACATCACTCATTTCATTGAAGGTACCTGTTACTCCTGTCCTAAACATTTGAGATATTTTAATGTTAGGAAATGTAATGAGAAGCGATATTCCCGCCAAATATTAAATGCAAAAGAAATTTATTTACTCTGGATCTTGGAATACATTTTCACCAGACGTGTGAGAGGGACCTGCTTCTTCTATCTTTTCAAGAAGTTTTGAGATACCTGCATCTGCAACCTTTACAATGAAGTTCTCATCAACTAAGACGTTAGCCATTCTGAAGTTCTTGTGTACCAATGGAGGGTTTAAGCTATGCAGATGGCATAAACCTGCACTAATTAGAAACACTTAAATCTCTTTATGATTCTTCTTAAAACCAAGCAATTTCTTTTTGGATTTACCTCTAGCTGCTCCTAGAGCTATGGACAGCCTCTGCTTGAACTCTAGTTTAGTTGATGATTCCACCTCTCTATCTGTCAAAAAGATTCACTGAGAACTGCCATGATATTTATCTCATAGAAGATAATGCAAAACAGAATTTGCTTAGTGAATCATACCATATAAATGATTGGACATACTGCCATTGGGCACATATTCATAGATTAGCATTTGTATCCCTCTTTCTTGGCAGTAACCCAGAAGAGAAACTATATTCCGATGTCGAATTTCTGACAAATAGATTACCTGTGTGCCACACGAAATTCTCATTGTCTTTTCAAGTTGTCAGGTTTAAAGCTCTTAAAAATAGATTGTGTACTAATCAGAAGGATTCTGAGTTGTCATTAACTCAATATCATGCTTACTAGTAATACATGAGCTATCAGTGGGAATTGTTGCCTTATAGCTTACAAATGCACAGGATATGGATGATAGATATCGACTATGTAAGAGGTACACTTCAGAGTTGCTTATACCTCTGTGACAAAGTCCTCTCTAGCAGGGCTCATACGCCTTTTGATTGCAACAACAGTATCATGAAGGAGGCCTTTATAGACTGACCCAAAACTTCCATATCCAATGAGACTACTTTCATTAAACTGCTTGGTAGCTTGCTCCAATTCATCCATTGTGAACTGCCTAGCTCCTTGTGATCCAAATATCGGGCGGCTAGGTGCTGAACTGGATCTAGCTCCCCTATTCCACTCCACTGTCATAATTTAAAAAGAGAATAAATGAGTGTCACTGCTAGACCCTTATAAAGTTTCTCCATTTTTGTCCCTAGAAAATACCTAGTGCAGATGGATCCGAAGAACCTGTCTCGGAGTTCCTGTTTGAATGGTTCTTACAATGTGATTTGCACAACCACATTATGATGAACACTGCTACAAGTGTCACACCTGCAGCTCCTCCAATTACGGCAGCAGATGGCTTTGACATGAGGGAAGGCTTTCGTGTCTCCTTTGACAAACTTGAACATGAAACTGCAATGCAGAAGGACCAGTTGTCATAAATTGAAGTATATAAACAACTGAAATCTGGTATTGAGCTTTATAGAACATGCATAGGAGACTAGGAGATTCTTTTTGGCAATTGGACACCAGATTTTGCACATTGAATTCTGGGTTTCAATACCAGTAATAGAACTATTGATCAAGTTTTACTTTTTTGTAGAATTTCCTCTTGTTTAAATTGGCAACCAAACTTTGAAGAACTTTAGGTATGGGACAAGTATTCAGTAAAACAACTGGTTGATTTCAAAGCATCCACTCGGGAAATAGATGCAGGGCAAAGTTCAATGCTGGTAAAATATGAAGAATTGTACTTGGTTCCTTGAGGAGGCAAATTAACATTCTTCTTTTTTTTTTTTTTTTTTTTTTTGGTGGGTGGAAATAGTGTGCAGTAGCAATATTGGAGAAGAAAAGAATAACAGAAGCTGATTTTATTACCGTATCTATTTCTGCTGATAGATCTCATGCTGGTTTATATTTGGCATTGCTTGCAGAAACTGCCTCTCCACTAAGCAGTTAAGCCTCTCAAGAAGGAGAAAGAGATTGTATCTGGTAGATAAAATTATGCGCAGTACATGAGCTCAAGTAGACATCTTTGGACATACACAAGGTTCATCAAACTCTGTAGATCCTTTGTTTGGAATCTCTCAACCAAAAAGAAAAAAAATCAATGGCCCATGTGGGTTGTTGTATACCAACAGTAAAAGAAAAGAAAAAAGTCTGATTTTTACCCCAAGGACGTGAACATGAATGAAAAGGACATTAATTGGAAGACACAATTATTGAAGGGGATCAAAGGAAAAAGTAGTAATCACTCAAGCAATTCCAAGACTCATCCCTGAATTCACTCTTATCTTCCTTTTTGCCTTTTTTTGTCATCTGATCTGGAAAGAAGAGAGGGAGATTCTTATTTTAGTATAAAGAGATGGGACTCCTCATCCTCATATGGGGTCTATGACAACTGAGCCAACTTGACACTACCGCAATAAGTTCAACAGGTACTGCGTTTCCATGGCTACATGTTCTTGGTTTTATTGCCATAGAATAAATTTAGTTTCTTTTTTCAAAATGAACTATTGGGCTTCCCACTTCTTCTACATTCATTTATTTATTTATTTCTTGCGAATATATGATTGAGTTGTGGCCAAGTGATGGAAGATAAGTGAACTGTAATCTCTCTCTCTTTCTCTCTCTCTCTCTCTCATATTAAAGTTGTTGTTTTTACTGAATTTGTTGTGTTTTGAGTTGGCTTGTGAATAAGAAGAGAATTGCTATAGTGGAAGTTGTCATATTGTGAAGATACTAGATAGGTCTCTAGGCTGAAGCACGTTGTTGGGAAAGGAATTGAGAATAAAGATTTCATTTTTAGCATTTTGTTGCCTCAGACCGTGCAGCAAGCAAGTTATGTTGTTTGTGCATGGCCTTGATTGCAAAGTTTTTTTTTTTTTTCCTCTTATAATTAATCTGCTATTACCTAAAACTATAAATAATAACAAAATTATTCTCCCCTGTCCCCAATTTAATGACTGATTTAGAATGGAGATGAGACTGGCTGTGAAAGATGATATGGGTTTAAACTTCATAATTAATTCATTTAAGGCCAAAGAAAGACAAGACCTTTGTGGTCCATCAAATGATTCCAGTGGTTTTTGAACTTTGTTATATTGACATTATTCATCTTGAAATTTATAATTTTTACCTGTTTCTTTTACTTATGGAGTATAGTGAACAACTGGATACTTGTGATATAGTTGGCTGGGTGGCCCTGTATTTTCATATAATAAGGTTGTTACCTTAAAGTCTGCCAAATATCATTACTATCTCTTTTTAACTCTTTTTATAAAGGGAGAGGTAAAGAGGGTTGTTCCTTAATATATGAGAATTAATTTTACCATTGAAGTGTTTTTTTTTAATATTATTTAATTGAGTTAAAATTCGATATTTTGAAGCCCTACAACAAAATCAGTAGTCCTAAATCAGAGAATTAACTTCTAAATGCTTATAGATTAATCATGTTTCTTTCTT
>CANXYI011972749.1:0-11409 GCA_948208565.1 Hura crepitans
TCGATATAATCAAAAGAATGAGGATTTAAAAGATTTTTAGCTAAGACATTTTTTGCTATATTTTGGATGACAGCCACATATTTTGCACTTTTAAAAAGAAAAAAAGAAAATAATAAAAGAAAAAACCAATGGAAAAGAAAAAAAATATAAAAAGAGGATAGCTAATGACAAAAAAGGAAGGGAAGGAGTGAATAAAAAAAAAGGGGCAAAGCTAAAACAGATGAGGAGCAAAAAATTTAAAGAGACAAAAAGGGGGAAAGAGAATTGGGGTTTAAAATGGATGGAAGGATTTTGTTTTTACTCTATGAAAGCTATGAATTTTAGTTGCTACCAAAGGTAGAATCATAGGATGGCAGCAAAAGCTTAACAGATGGAGGAAATCTTTATTGAAAAATTTGTTGAAGAAAAAACAATTAAAATAGAGAAGACAAATTGAAGAAAAACAAAGATAGTAAGATTTGGCTTTCAAACCCCATAGTTATTACCAGAATATCAAGCCAGGTTAGTCTCTACCTCTTCAAATTAACTCTTGACAATAACAAAAAGGTAAAAGTGGAACCAAATGCAGTTGCTGCATATCACAAATTGCAAAAGTTTTACACATGTGTTCTCATTGGATTTTGCTAATTTACATAATTATTGTAAATACGGGCAATGGTTGCAAACTTAGGGATTTGTTAAATTCGTAATTGAGAGTTTAATTACTTAATATATGTGCAACTATGAGCAACTAAAGTTGCTAGATGATTTTTGTAGCAGGTTTATAGTTGCGGGGAGATTTTTTTTATTTTATTTTCATGCAAATGTGAGGTTATTAAGATCAAACCATGGATTTTTATGTACTAGCTATTAAAATAGTGGAATTAGGTGATTTGAGTGGCTAGGAACCTATGAGCAAAATAGACTTAAGCATGTAAAAGCTACCATTAAGAATGAAAATCTAAAAGTTAGTAAGGTATGTAGTGAGGGAAATGAAAGTTATGGAAGGTTTATATAGTTATATTATTGTATAACAAATAGAGACTTAAAGATAAGGTGTTTTAAAGAATAAAGCATTGAGTGTATGTCATTAGGTGCTACAGATATTTGGTCCTTAGTGTGTTGTAACCAAAAAATTGGTCAGGCGAACTAGTTCATCTAATATAGGGCCATTGTGTTAGTGAGATTTACAGTGAGTTACAATTTTAGTGAGGTTTAGTGAGGTCAAAATCGAGTTAGTTGAATGAGATGTAGGAAGATGGCAGAATTTATACGAGTAAAGGTTGTAAATGGTGTAGGTAACAAATGAGGGAAAATTGCAGATGGTTCTATAGAAGTTATAGCTAATGTAACTACTATTTATGACATGTTCTTAATCAAAATAAAGGGATTCTCACTGGGTTAAAAATTCGACATGTGAAGAAATAATTATAGGTGATTGTAATCGGTAAAGAGTAAATATGGCATTGGTAGAGTTTTAGAAGGGTAAGATGTTATTGGGCTATTACTACAATTTAAAAATAAAGGGAAAAGAAAACAAAAAAATAGAGGGCTACATCTTTATCGACAAATGACAAAAATGGTAAATTTACTTTAAGATATTTTTTTTTCAATAAAAGAAAACCAACCAATTGCTATTAGGAAATAGACTAATGAGTTTGAGGTTGTGATCATGGCCACGTAAAAGGGGTTAGGTCGTTACTACATTTCAAGATAGCTAGCAAAATTAGATCCTATAGAAGTTAAAAGGTTTTTTTTTTAGCCTATTTGTAAGTACCCAAGTTTATTATGTCATATTTCATACTTTTATGTGTTTTAAATATTTAAAGCATAAAAAGGGTGAAATATATGTGTTTATGTGTAAATTTTAAGTATGATGGTTTACATATATGTATAACATAATTTCAATTAAAAGAGTGATTTTAAAATATCCAAGTAAAGAATTGCATTGCAACATCCCCTGCCCATTCTCGAAGGAAACAGATAAGGAATGCTACTTCCCATAGGTCACCCATCCTAATATTTCTCCAGACTTCATTTGCTTAAAACTTATAGCCTTATATCATATGAGGATATGCCTTGGTCAGTTTCTTTATATTATTGCATAAGACCCTAGTACTACCTATATTAGACTGGTAAAATCCTATTTTGGTCTGTTATCCATTTCCTGGAAATTTTGGTAGCTTAACAGCTACCTAGGTGAAAAATAAAAAAATTTTCCTATTCAAAAACACTTTTATAATCATCGTACATACATTCTTAACTTTTAGACCCTTCTATCCTCCAATTATCCCACACAACCATAGACAAAACCATCAATGCAGGGTCTTAGACTTATAATATCCAAATAGCAATACAATTATACTATTTAATTATTCAAACATATACATATTTGTTCATACGATCTATATAGGTGTCAAAATTCATGTTCATAATTTACAACATCTAAGTCTATATCTTTCACACATGTATACATAAGTACCATTTCTACAACCATTAAAAGTATAGGAATTTATACCCTATGAGGGAGGCTACTACACTACACTTATTGAGGCTAGACAACTAGCAACGTTTACAACTTATACATCAAAGCATTGACACGGTGAGTATATACTCATTAGTGGATTTGATATAATAAGTGCATGTCATGCATACAATCACACACAAGTCACGAAATGATCAATAAAGTAAGCATGTAAGATTACTAGTCTATAATATTATTAATTTATTCATCAGTTATATTATATAACTATAATGCCGTGTCATGCACGTAATACTTCATATTCTATCAAATGACTATTATTATAGTTCTAATCCACATTACCACTTATTTAACATTGTTATTAATTATGATCAGTTATAGTCTTTTAATTCTTTCCATTTAGGCCCATGCTAGAGAGACTACTCTTTATGACACCAAATAGTGGTATGTATACTTTTTAGTGGCCCATATTTTGGACCTCAGTAGGTGTACCTACCAAGTTTGATAATAGGGATCAGTTCATTGGAACCTCCTAATATCGGACTAGTAGATGGCAAGGATCAATTTTATAGACCTCCTAATATCTACTGAGAGATAATAGGGATCAGCCTTATGAGACCTTCTAATATCCCAATCATTATCTCCATCACATCACTGGTGGATAGGAGGGATCAACCCCATAAGACCTCTTAATATCCATAAATAAGCCCAATGGGTAGTAGGGATTGGCCTACATAGACCTCCTAATACCTGAGTGTGCACGGTTCAACCTTAAAACCTCGATAGCTACACCTGCTATCTCTATCATACAACAGTGGCACTAGCAAGATCAATATGCCTAGTAGCTACTAATTCCCTAGTTGACTGGTCAACCCATCTAGTAGGTGCCTAACTGATGGGCCAAAATATTTCTTATCATTCAATCATACAATTACAAGTCCCCTTTTTATCACTATCTTAACACAGTATCCCATATACCCAACATGAGTGCACTTATGCACCTTTCTCAATTACAGGTCATTTTTTCAAAACACTATTCATATGGTCATTTCTCCATTCCATATTTTTCATGCCACTCACATGGTAATCCTCATATCATGTCAATCCATTCTTATGCCTTGTTATCAACATCATTCTATTTATGAGCAATTATGTCATCATTCTTATATTTCAATTAGCTATTTCACAAACATTTCCATGTATCACAAAAAAGTCCCATTCTTAGGCCAATAATTATCAAGTCATTATTTATTAGCTCTTTTTCTTTAATTCATTTTTTCACCATGATTTTTATCCCATGTCTAAGCTAATGTCATAATTATTATGCCATAGATATACGCATATACCATGCCAATCCTTTACAAGTTCATCCACCAACACTTATTTTCTTTCTTCTAAATCATCCATACAACATTATTTTCATGAAACTAACATAATGGCATACTTAAGTTACATCAATTCCATACATATACCTAACTTTCACAACTTTCATACACACTTAAATACATATACATATGCATAAATCTAAGGCATGCAAAAATTACACCAAATTCATATACCTAAGGTGTGAGAACACCCTCTTTTCCACCACTTATGGCCTTAGTTAGGCTTCTCCTTCAATTCTTCTTTCTTGCCCTAAACATAACCAATTCCTCACTTTAAAAAATTCCCAAAATTTCTACAAACCTCCAAATTGAAATCTATAAACATAGATTTTCTTAGTATCATGTAAACTATCTAAAACAAAAATAAAAATTAAGAATTCAACACTTACTCTTAAATGATCACTATTCACCTTATATAATTTCTCACTTTCCAAGCCAAAATCTCTCAATTCTAGCACTTAGAATGAACTCTTGGGGTCATAGAGGGCTTGTTCCATATAATTTTCATAAGATTTGGGTGTGTTAAGGAGGAGAGAAAAAGAAAAAATGGTGGGAGAGGGCATGGAAGAATGACGTCGACTTTTTGGGTGTAAAGGGGTAGAGGATTGTTGCTTTGCACATGTGACACTCTCACATGTGTAAAGCCTTTTATATTAGTGAGGTAGATGGTTTGGATCATGACATATGGCGATCAAATAGCCCGTATTCACTCAGTCTTCTTTTAAACTTCAAAAATTCATTTTAATTTTCCTAGACCTGTAAAAATAGTCACTTTAGTTTCAAAAATCATTGATTAGGCCCATTAAGAGGCTTATAAATTTTTAGGCTCAAATTCCAATGCAACTATGGTTACTATTCACTCACAAATATAAGAAATTTTGAAAAAATATCAGATGGTCTCAAAAAATTAAAATTTCTTCACCAACATGTAGATTGGAATTTTTGAGCTCAAGGTATCGTATTTTCAAGCCTATTCGAGCACAACCTGTAGTTGCCTCGGCACAAACTCTTTTTATGCTTTTATTTACTAGTTCTTAGCCTAAAATAATTTATTGGTTTTGCTAAATTTTTTTAAATTATTTCATTTTGTCCTTTTTTTTGCCCATCAAAGTTTTATGACTAGTACATCCTTTTCCTAGCCTTATAAAGGTGCCCCAGTTCCCAAGGAGCACTATTCATGCCTCAGAGGTACTATTCATGAAACTCTAACTTACGAGTGTTGCAATTCTTCCCCTCTTAAGGAATTTCATCCTTAAAATTACCTAATGCAAACAAATGCAAGTATTAAGCATTCATTTGCTCTTTATTCTCCTATGTGGCCTTTATTGTTTTGTGATATCTCCATAGCACTTTTACTAAGTGAAAGGAATTATTTCTCAGATTTTTACTTCCCTAGCTATCATCTATATCAGTTCTTCTTTATAAGTTAAATCTAGCTGCACTTGGATATCTTTTATAGGTATCACATGTGATAGGTCCGATTTATACCACCATAACATCAAGACGTGGAACACATTGTGGATCTATTGTAACTCAGATGGCAATGCCAGTTTCTATGATAATATCCCTACATTTTCCATAATCTCATAAGGACTAATAAACCTAGGACTAAGTTTCCCTTTTTTGCCAAATTTGAGCATTTTCTTCCATGGTGATACCTTCAAGAATACTCTTTCACCAACTTTATATTCAACATCCTTCTATTTCAAGTCAGCATATGATTTTTATCAGTCTACGGTAGCTATCAATTTATCCCTTTATGATCTTGACTTTGCCTTCTACATCCTTAATCAAATTAGATCCTATGATTTTACCTTCCCCTACTTCACTCCAACAAAGGAGAGTTGTACACCTTTTACCATATAATACTTTATAGGGTGACATTCCTAAGCTAGCTTGGTTGGTATTACTATAAGCAAATTTAGCTAAGGCAACTATTGATCCCAACTACCTTTAAACTCTATCACATAAATACGTAGCATATCTTTCAGTACTTGTATTACTCATTCTTATTATCTATCCATCTAAGGGTGAAATGTTATACTATATGCCAGTTGAGAACCTAAGGCTTCATGTAACTTCTTCTAGAATCTAGAAGTAAATCGGAGGTCTCGATCTGAAATGATAGCTACTGGTACTCTATGTAGTCATACAATCTCATCAATGTAAAGTTGTGCTAGTTTCTCTAAGGAGTAATCCATCATAACTGGGCTAAAATGAGCTATCTTGGTTAATCTATCTATAATTAACCACACCATATCACATTTACTCCTCATCATAGGTAGCCCCATCATGAAGTCTATAATGATTTACTCCTATTTCCATTCTAGTATTACTATTATGTGTAACAATCTAGAAGGAACTTCATGTTTAGCTTTTACCTACTAGCATGTCAAACATCGAGCTATATATTGAGCTATCCCACACTTCATCCCTAGCCACTAATATTAGGTCAACATACATTTTTATAATTCCCATGTGTATGGAATACGGAGCTTTATAAGCTTCTTTCAAGATCTATATTCTTAATTCATCCACTTTAGGTACACATAGCTTGCCTTAATAATATAAACATTCATCAACTCCAAATTTAACCCCAGTAATCTTCCCCTCTTTGACCTTACTCTTAATCTGTACTAGCTGACTGTCTCTTTTTATGCCTCCTTTATTTATTTCTTGAAGTTAAGTTTAACTTGTAGTTTAGCCAAAATTGTATCCTTTTATGTATACTCTACTTTAGCTTTCATTGCAAAAATAAATTTTTGACTCAGAGCATCTATAACTACATTCACCTTCCCTAGATGGTAATCAATTAAATAGTTATAATCCTTTATTAACTCCATCTATCATCGCTACCTGAGATTTATTTCTTTTTATGCATGTAGCTATCTTAGGCTTTTATGGTTAGTATAAATATAACAACTTTCCCCATACAAATAGTGTCTCCATACTTTTAATGAAAACATAATGGCTACCAACTCCAAGTCATGTGTCGAATAATTCTTTTCATGAGTTTTTAATTGCCTAAAGGCATATGCAATCACCTTGCCTTCTTACATCAGAACAAAACCAAGTCCATTATATGAGGCATCACTATATATGACAAACTCCTTCCCTTATTCAAGCTGGGTAAAGATTGGAGCCTATGCTAACATTGTCTTCAATCGATCAAAACTTTCTAGACATTTATCATCCTAATCAAATCTCACATCTTTCCTCAATAGTAGAGTCAAAGGAGCTGTAATCATTTAAAAGCCTTTTACAAATCTTCGATAATACCTAACCTATCCTACGAAACTTCAAATTTGAATCACATTCTTAGGAGGATTCCATTCTACCACGGCTTTAGCCTTGCTTGGATCAACTTTGATGCTTTTAGCTGAAGCAACATGACCTAGAAAGGCTCCTTTATTCAACCAGAACTCGTATTTACTTAACTTGGCATATAATTCTTTTTCCCTTAAAATCTATAACACAATTCTAAGGTGTTCATATTCCTCATGACTCTTAGAATACACTAAGATATCATTTATAAACACCACAACAAACTAATCCAAATAAGGTTTAAAAATCTAATTCATAAAATCTATAAAAAGACTATTGGGGCATTAGTAAGCCTAAATGTCATCACTAAGAACTCATAATGCCCATATCTGGTCCTGAAGGTAGTTTTAGGAATGTGAGATTCTTTAATCCATAATTAATGGTACCTTGATCTAAAGCCAATCTTAGAAAAAATACTAGGTCCTCGTAGTTGATCAAAGAGATTATCAATTCTAGGCAACAGATATTTATTTTTGACTATTACCTTATTTAATTTCCTATAATCGATACATAGTTGAAGCGACCTATCTTTCTTCTTCAAAAATAGCATGCGTCCTCCCCAATGAGAGGTAGTCAATCGAAAGAAGCCCTTATTCAACAATTCTTGTAGTTGTACCTTTAATTCCTTCAACTCTATAAGTGTTATCCAATACAGAGTAATAGATAGTGGGGTTGTTTTGGGATATAATTTGATCTCAAAATCTAATTCTTGATGTGGTGGTAACCCTAGTAATTTTTCTAGAAATATGTTTAGAAATTCTAATACTACAAGTATCTAATTAAGGATGGGTACTATGTTATTGGTATTAACTATGTGCGCTAAGTATGCCTCACATCCCTTTTGGATGAGTTGCCTTGCTGTAATAGCTAAAATAATATTATATAGAGAATCTCTTTTACCCACAACTGTTACTCATGTCCCTCCTCTGTTCGAAGGTTAAGTTTCTTATTTTTATAATCAATTATTACCTACTATTCTATTAACCAATCCATACCCAATATAATGTCAAACTCATAAAAAGGGAGTTCAATAAGATTCACTGGGAATACTTGGTCTTAGATCATTAGAGCATAGTGCCTATATTCTATATTCACCATCACACTATCTGTAACGACCCAAAAATCTTAACCCTCGCGAATTGTACTTTTCAGGGATAGTGCTTCCCGAGACCTAAGTCGCACTAAGTGTACCAATGAGGAGTATTAATTATGAGAGAATTTTGGGCAAAGTTTGAAACCAATACAAAGTCATTTAGATGGTTAAAAATGCTAAACAAGATTTTATGGTAGTATCTTATAAATAGTGCTGCAGGCAAAGCTGAACTGTAAAATAAATCAAAGTTGCTCAAAATAATCCAAAAATATTACAACTTGGCACTTAAATATTCTGAATAGTACACTGGCTTTGGAATTAGAATTTTTAGATATTGGGAAGTATTCTTAACAAGTTTTTAGCTAAGGAAAAATATTAATTTTTTCAATTTTCTTCATCTTTCGAGCTCGATTTTTTTGGTGTCTATGGGATTCATATTTAACTAAATTTTGGAACCCATTTTGAGAAATTTTGACTATTCTAATGGGGAGAAAAAATTTTTGAAGGCAAAATAAATTAATTTTTTCAATTACTATAAATACCGAAATTCTTTTCCTTCTACCCATTTCCTTCCATTCCCACCCTATTCCCTCTCTCTCTCTTCTCAAAACTCGATGCACCCTCTCTCTCCTTTTCTTCTCTTTTTTCTTTTTTATCCTCTATACCTACACTAAAAAATGTTTTATGAGTGGTAGATCATCCCAAGATAAAGCTTTAGACACTAAGAACACCTCATTTGGTGGAGAATCCTGAGAGGAATCGGGATTTCCTTCTCGAGGTAAATAGTGACCAAATCACTATCAGGTAATTTTCTTTCAATTCTAATATTTTTCCTAGACTCTATGGGTGCCCAAGAGTGCATGTGTACACTCTTTTTTTTTGAAGATATATATGATTTTTCATGATTTTCCTAAAATCAAACCTATTTGAATTCGTAGGCAAGAATTTAAATCGAGCTCTCAAGGCAAAGAGAAAGCCTAGGATAGCTACGGGCACACTTAATGACTAATTTTTGTATGTGTAATCACTTTAAAATGGATGAAAATGTATTAGAACTCAATATGTGCATTTTATGGCATTATGTGTATTAATAGCAATTAGAACTTAAATGCATGAATTGATTAAATATTGATGCATGGTTATATTGGATGTTATAAATGTGTATTATTGATATTGTATGCATGCCATGAGGGGCTGAATGTCTCAATTAAGCTAAGTGCATAAATATTGCTCTAGTTATGCCTTAAATGGATGTTTTTCTAATGTATGGTGAAAAATGGTAAAAATATGATTGTGTATGCTTATATGTGATAAAATGAACATGTGTCTGCTTAAGGTAATAGCTGAATACCTCTAAGGTGAAAATGACATGTTTTAGGCTTTATGAAGGCTTAAAGTGCATATGTGAGCATGCATGGATAGAAAGGAATAAATGCATATGTAAATGGTTTAACATGTTTAAATGCATGAGTTTTATGCATGTGGGAGTGGCTAAATGCCACCATGACATAAATACGGACATTTGCCATGTAAAGAGGGTTATGTGTCTTATATCAATAAATGCCATATTATGTGTAAAATGGCGTGTTGATGTGAAATGTTGCTTTTATATGAATGTTTGATGCTTTAGGCATTATAAGGCATGAACACATAATTATAATGTGGTATGAATGTGGTTGAATTGAGAAATGCATGTTTGATGTATGTTGTGGCCATATAAGGCCTAGTGATGCTTTAAATGGCATATTGATATATTAATGAGAAGTAAGATGCACATATGTGATTTATGATGTTGTTATGTGTTAATAAAGCTTGTTATAAAGTTTTAACATAATTGAAGGCTTTATGCTTTAGTTGGCCGAATGGTGCAAGAGTTAACCATAAAAATGCATGTGATGTTATATGTGATATTTTGAGCTATTACATCATGGTAATGTGACCTTTTGGTGGTAATAAAGTTTATGTGAGCCTAAGTTGGCTACATGATGCGATTATATCATTATGCTATAGGCATATGTTTTTAGGCCTCACTACGGTGCAAAATGGTCAATGAGACGTATTATATGACAACATGATGTAAAATGTATAAATGGATAAAATGACATAATATGATGAGTTTAATGATGCCTATAGTGAGACAACCTAGTTTGGATTAATTGACCGGTCAACTAGGATTTTTAGTGGCTTTTGCCTTACCTTCATGTGTAAGACCTACGGGTCGATATTCTACATGCTGATAGGCATAAGTGCCTATAGGCTTAAGTTTATGTATCTTCAGATATGAGTGCTTATAGGCCTAAGTTTATGTATCTTTGCATACGAGTACCTACAGGCCTAAGTTGACATATCTTCAGATGCGAGTGCCTATAGGCCTAAGTTTACATACCTATAGGTGCAAGTGCCTCCAGGCCTAACTTATCCATTACCTAGTCTTAGTTAGTTGCCTCATTGATATGGGCATATGTTAAATAATGTAAAGACTTAAAAATAATGATGTGGTATGAAGATGTTTATGAAACTCGAAACTTAATTATTGCATGATTATAAGGCTATGACATAATGTTTGCAAATAGTGCCACTGGTTTCGAGAAGTGTTCTTAGGGTGTTAGGTCACTTGCATGTAAACTGAGGTAGTGACACTAGTCATGAAACTTTGAGGGGTTTTAATCTGGTAAAAAAGGCAAATTTAAAAATTTTAGCAAAACTAATAATTCATTTCGGACTATAAGCTACCCCTCGGGACCATAAAAATTTTATAGGTCGAGAATGACCCGGGATGTGTCTAGATGGACTCAAAAATAGTGCACTTTGAAGCTAAAAAATTCCACTAAGTCCATTAGTGAAAGAATTTTTAAATTCTGAGGTCGTTTGCAAATTCTTATAATTTTTTAAGTTATCACTCAAATCGAGGCAATCTAAAAATTGCCCTATTAATGGAATTTGGCCGTAAATATTTATGAGCATGTAGAAGGGATTAAAATATTTAATTTTAAAACAAACTATGTAATTTTTTGAGGTCTGTGTGAATTTTGGTGAATTTTTGAAGTTGGCAAAAAATTAAGACATTTCAGGATAACTCGGGCAGCTGGGGGACCACCCATAAACTTGCCAACTGGCCTAAGGGCCATGACACTTGGCAAGACATA
>CANXYI011973019.1:0-12277 GCA_948208565.1 Hura crepitans
ACCTCTTATGAAATTTCATCCTCAAAATTACCTAATGTAAACAAATATGGGTATTGAGCTTTCATCTGCTCATAGGCTTCCCATAAAGCCTCTTTAGTGTTGTGATGTTTCCGTAGCTCTTCGACAAGTGGTATGGATTTATTTCTTAATTGCTTAACTTCTCTAGCCAAGATCTTTACTGGTTCTTCTTCATAGCTCAAATCTAGCTAGACTTTAATCTCATCTACTGATATTACATGTGAAGGATTTGATTTGTATTGCTTAGCATTGAGACATGGAATGTATCATGAATTTTCTGTAACTCAGGTGGCAAAGTGAACCTGTATGCCCATAGTCCTACCCTTTCTGTAATTTCATAAGAACCAATGAATTTGGGACTCAGCTTCCCCTTTTTACCAAACCTGAGTACTTTCTTTCATGAAAATACTTTTAGAAGCATTTTTTTCACCCATTTTGTATTTAATGTCCCTCCTTTTTAAGTCAACATAAGATTTCTATCTGTTAGTGGTAGCTATTAATCTCTCTACTATAAGTTTGAATTTATTCTCAGCATCTTTAATCAAATCAATACTCGTAATCTTGCTTTCACCAACCTCACTACAACATAGATGAGTTTTACACCTTTTGCCATATAGTGCCTCGCAAGGTGCCATGCTTAAACTATCTTGATAGCTATTATTGTATGCAAATTTTGCTAAGGATGAGTATTGGTCCTAGCTACCTTTAAACTCAATAACATATCTATGTAGCATATCCTCTAACACTTGTATCACCTTTTCTAATTATTTGTCTATCTGAGGGTGGAAAGTTATACTGTAAGTCAATCTATTGTCCAAAGCTTCATTCAACTTCTTCTAGAACCTGAAAGTAAACCTAGAGTCTATATAAAAAATAATAGCTACTAGCATACTAGGGAGTCTCATAATCTCATCTATGTATAGTTTCACCAGTTTCTCTAGGGAATAATCCATTTTGATAGGGACAAAATATGTTATCTTGGTCAGTCTATCTATAATTACCCATAAAACATCACTTTTACCTCTAGTCATAGGCAATCCCATTACAAAATCCATTATAACCTTTTCTCACTTACATTTTGGTATTGCTATAAGATGCAACAATCTAGAAAGAACCTGATGCTCTACTTTTACTTGTTGACATGTTAGACATCTAGCCACATATTCTGCTACATCTCACTTCATCCTTAACTACAAGTAATGAGGTTTCAACTTCAAATACGTCTTCATACTATTGAGGTGCATTAAATAAGGAGTTTCATATGCCTCCTTCAGTATCCATAAACTTAAGTCTTTTGTACTAGGTACACAAAACCTATCATGATAATATAGATTTTCATTTTCACTCAATTTAAGTCCTATACCTTCCCCTCTTTAACTTTATCCATGATTAGTACTAATTCTTCATCACATATCTAGGCCTTCTTGACCTGCTTTTTGAAGGTAAGTTTTAATTTATAATTCTATTAAGATTGCATCTTCCTCTATATACCTTAGTCTAACATTCATGGTTCTCAAGGTCATTATGAACTTTTTGCTCAATCTAGTCATAGGTGCTATAATCATTGAGAACACTTTCATGAATCTTCTGTAATACCCAGCCAATCCTCAAAAACATCATATTTCTATATCATTCCTTGGAGATTCCCATTCTAACACTACTTTAACCTTACTAAGATCAACTCTAATACCCTCTACTGACAATATATAGCCTAGAAAAGCCATTTCATTCAACCAAAATTCACACTTACTCAACTTGGCATACAACTGTTTCTCTCAGAGTCTATAACACAACTATAAGGTGCTATTCATATTCTTCTCTAGTCTAGGAGTACACAAAAATTTCATTAATGAACACTACCATAAATTAATCTGGATATGGTTGAAATACACTATTAATTAGGTCAATGAGAGTTGTTAGGGCACTAGTGAGTCCAAATGGCATCACAAAGAACTCATAATGTCTATATCTAGTCCTAAAAGTAGTTTTTAGAATATCAGCCTCCTTAATCCGCAGCTAATGGTACCTTGATCTCAAATCTATCTTAGAAAAGGTACTGACACCTTGAAGTTGATCAAAAGGATCATCAATTCAAGGAAAATGATATTTATTTTTCACTATCACTTTGTTTAACTGCCTATAATTAATACACAATTAGAGTAACCCATATTTCTTCTTCACAAACAACATAAGTGGTCCCTAGGGTGAAGCATTAGGTCGGATGAATTCCTTGTCTAACAAGTCTTGCAACTTCACCTTCAGTTCCTTCAATTCAGTAGGTGTAATTCTATAAGGAGTAAAGGATACAAGGGAAGTACTATGATACACTTCAATTTCAAAGTCAAGTTCCCTCTATGGAGGCAATCCTAGCAACTCATTAGGAAATACATCAAGAAATTCAAAAACTATTATAATCTATTCAAGGCTAGATGTGGACGTATTAGTGTCAACAACATGGGCTAGGTATGCCTTACAGTGTTTACAAATGAGTCATCTTGCTATAACAACTAAGATGAGATTATTCATAGAACTTTCCTCACCAATAACAATTACTTCTTATCCCTTTACAGTTTGAAGGGTTAGTTTCTTGTATTTACAATCAACTATAGCTCGGTGTTTAGATAACCAATCCATTCCTAGGATAACATCAAATTCATGGAAGGGTAGTTCAATCAGATTAGCAGGAAATAATTGTTCATGAATCGCCAGTAGACATTGTCTATATACCTTGTTCATAGTCATACTCTGTCTTATAGGATTACTGACTTAAATGTCTAGGCCTACATGTTCTGATTCTAGTCCCCTATCATGTGCTTATGTACTACATATACAAGAATAAGTGGATCCTAGGTCTATTAATGCCAAAACTGGAACATTAAATAAATAAAAAGTACTAGTAATGACATTTAGAGCTCATACTTCCTCATTAGCCCTTATTGCTTATTGTCTAGCTAGTGTATAGGCATCTGACCTTATCCCCTAACTATCGCTACTAAGCTAGTCACCTTTAGTCTTTCTTTAAACCCTACTCTAAGGTGCTAATGATGCCTAGGAATAGGCACCCTTTATCTATCTCTGAGGACATTCCCTTCTGTAATGGTCTCTAGAATTATAGAGAAAACATCCCTTATCCTAGCCTATCTACACTAACCCAGTGTCTTCTATTACCTGTGGCATAGGTTAGGGGTATGTTTCTAACCCATGGTATTGTAGCACTAGTAGTTGGTTTGGGTTTAGATACTAAAGTTTGCCCAAATCTCTGTGGTTAAGGTGGTCTATGTGTCTAATACCATAGATGAGACTAAGTTTCTCTCTACGTTTTACTAGCACCTAGGCCTAAATTAGGTTGTCCTATAATGAATTGTCTTTTTCTATGGAAAAGCTCTCCCTTCTCTTATGCTATTTGCAACTGACACTAGGGCTGAGAAATCTCTGATTTTTGTTGTGGATATTTGCATTCTCAAAACTATATTAAGGATTTTTTCAAACCTATTGAATTTTTCTTCCTTCTTATGAATGAATTCTTATGCATATCTATTGAGTCTAGCAAAGTCCTTCTCATACTCAAACACTAATCTCTTACCCTATTTCAACTAAAAGAATTTTTATCTCTTTTTATCTTTAAATGATTCAGGTATATATCTCTTTCTAAACTCCTCTTAAAAGAACTTTTAAGTAAGGTATGCTAGTGACTTCCTCTTTTTAGTTGTGTCCCACCAAAGGAATGCCTCTTCTTACAAAGGAATGCCTCTTCCTAAAGAAGAGAAGTAGTGGACTTCAAACATTCCCTTACTATACACTCCAGCTATTGCAGTATCCTTAATATCCCCTCTAACCAGTACTTTACTTTTAATACATCATCTCCTCTAGCTCTTTGGAAATCTACAACCCCCATTTTCTTTACTCCCTCTATGTATGTCTTTTATAGTGCAACTAGGGGTAGAGGTGGAGGAACTAGAGATGGTAGAAGAGGTGGAACTACTATTATAGTATGTCTGAGCAAATCCATTATATGTTGTAAAAGCATTAGGGATACTTATGTCTATCATTGTGTCTAAGGTTATGGCCTATATACAGCATCACTAAGCTCAAGTGTGGTTGCACTACTTGCTCCCTGTACAGTGGTAGGAGCATACCTAGCTACTTCTTCTACCCATTATTTTGACACTTTGTCACCTACCTTGATTAATTATAAAATATATAAAACCTATCAGCCTCATTGTAATGTAGCATATTATAGAAATCAATTCTTAGACACTGGCACTCTTGTAAAACACCTAGGACCATTTAACTGATGCTTGAATACCACCTAATATGACACCCTCTACTAGATTCCCGAAGAAACCCGATAGGCGATGCACTTCCCACTAGGTCACCCATTCTAAAATTGCTCTAGGCCCACACTTTTTAACACTTTTTGATTATTTATTATTTGATTAACTATTGCTTAGATCCTTAGTCTATCACTTCGATATTATCATTTAGGGTATATTAAATCCTAGATTAAATTTCTCAGGCTATTATAAATACCATAAAAAATTGGGCAACACAATGGCTACCTAGGTGAGATTTCGAAAATTTTGACCTATTAAAAACACTTTTAATATCCACTATTACTTCTCTTATCACTCATTGGACCCTTCTTGTCCTCTATCATTATCAACATATCAATCACAAGTATTCAATCATCACTTAGGCCTCAAGCCCATAAACATCAGCATTGATAGTAATTAAACCATTCATATTCATAGGCATATTTATATACATCACATTTTTAGCTTAATATTATAGACACTAGTAGCTCCTAAGTATGCTCAACCTATAACCTACAGTATATATATGAATGTCTACTAAAACCATTAAAATACAAAAAAAAAAAAATCAATACCTTTTAGGGCTTTTAATATTACACTACATAAATCTTGAGGTTAGATAGCTACCTAGTTTTACCTGCGCACAAAACACTGGTGCACTGAGTATGAAACTTAGTGGTAAATTTGAAAGCAATAAAAAATGTCACAACAAGAACACAAATAAGCTGACATGCTATGGATACATGAATACAATACATATTATCCATGTAACAAAATAATATTATTTTATTAATCATATTACAAAATAATATTACTTTATTAACTAGTATGATAATTCAATTATGTAAAGTTAATCCTTTTAAGACATCTTTAATTTATGTTTTTTTAGTATCTGTCAATATAAATTACTACACTTTCAAACACTAGACTAATAGGGAAATCACATTGTATAGTGGTCCTGCATTTTAGACCTTAGGCTCTACACCAGCCCTAGTGCAGTTGTGACACCCGTTATCAGATTTTCAAAGAAACCTAATAGGCGATGCAATTCCTACCAAGTCTCTCATCATGAGATTTCCCTAGGTCTACACTACTGAACTCTTATAAATTATTTATTATTTGATTAGATATTGCTTCAATGCTCAGTCTATCCCTTAACTATTCTTATTTAAGGCATAACAGACCTAAGAAACCTTTCAACAGACCCTTTGTATGTTTATAGAAATCTAAGTAGCACAATCACTATTTGGGTGACATTATAAATTCTTTTCACCTGTAAAATACTTCTAATATCATTATTATCAATCTATCTCTTTTTGGACCCTTTTAGTCCACTCAATAACATCACCACATTATCAACATACATTAAGATACCATATAGGGCCTCAGGCCAAAAATCATCAGAAGCCACGTAAATTAAATATTCAGATAAGCCACCTATCTATATACTTCACACATACACTTATATTACAAAAACTAGTAGCTTCTAACCTTGTTCAACCTATAACCTACCATATTTACATCAATGCCAACTAATCCATAAAAGCACATAGCTATATAACATTCAATTTTTGTGCTACTACAAGACACGATCCTTAAGACTGGACTACAAACTTCTAAAACATGCTCACCAAAACATTGCTACACTGAGTATAAAACTCAGTGGTGAATTTAATGTTTTAAAAACATGTCACATACCAGGACTCAGATGTAGCAATAGGCTATAAATGTATAAATGCAATGTAGGGTAATCAATTCATGCAAGTGACATTAATTCCAGTACTCAATTTCTTGGCTCAATTAATTACAATTATGCATATGTGGTATTTTTATTTAATTTATTCATTTTGTGATTTGACATCAAGTTTGGTTTGTATTTTAATTTAATTTAATTTAAAAGGCTCGGCTAGATAGACTACACTTAAAACACTAGACTAAGAGGGAATTGAAAATTATACTGTGGCTATTATTTTAGACCCCGACCATTTCACTGGCCTAGTCTAATAACAAGGATCAGTTCACATGAACCTCCTAATACTAGATATGTGATAGTAAGGGTTAGTTTGTAGAACTCCAAATATCCTAATAATAATTAGCAAGTCACTCTATGGATAACAAGGATCAATCTATAGAGCTCCTAATATCCAATAATCATTATCAAATAGCTCTAGTGGATTGCAGGGATCAATCTATAGACCTCTTAATATCAAATATATCATTATCAAAAATCTCTAATAGATAGCAGTGATTAGTCCATAGACCTCCCAATATCTAGCAAATAATCATCAAATGTCTTACAGCTACTGATCCCTAGTTGACTAGTCAACCCATTCAATGGGGGTCTAACTAATGGGCTATCTATCTCTATTTTATGTCTATTTATGTACTCATCATCATTTTATAATATTTAGAGTCGAATAATAGATAGTTATGAATTTATTTCAATAGTTAAATTTTGACCCAGAAAGTTGCAGGTCTTAGATTTGTTTTCTAAGCTAATTTTTAGTCAATTTCTTGTACAGTTCCAATTCCAATTTAAGTTCAATTCATACCATTATTCTATGTTTAATTATGTTTAAATTATGTCCATTTCCTATTCATGTTCTAATTAATTATTTTCATGGGACAGTTATAGGACAATATTCATATTTCGTACACTGTTATAGGTCCATGGTCACCATTTTCTAGGCATTTCTCCATACCACTCTAATCCATTTCAATATGCCATTATGGCTCCTAAAAATATATCATTTTGTACATTCCAAATGGCCTCAAAAGTAGCCTCAAATCTAATTAAAATCAAGTACACAAAGTATCCCAATTTCATATCATTATAAGTTCTATTATCGGACATTTTTACCATCCCTATTTTAAGCCATTTATAACCCATTCCTTAGCTCGATTATGAACACCATTCCTTTACATATACTAACCAATTATCTTACTATGCTTACTCACATGGTCATTCCTATTTCATTCTAACCTCATCTCACATAATTTATACCCATCATGTCATGCCATTTCTACATGTCATACACCATGTCTGACACACACAAATATATGCCAACCATAACACACCTCTCTGACACCACTAAATCAAAGTCACACATAAGCTTATTTCAATAATTCACCACACACACTTCATATACCAAACTTCTAATATATACATGCCTACACATATGACATACCATGTACACCATGCCGTAATATACAACATATATACCTCGATCGTGCTATGATTTCACACATAAATGCACATTTCCATCAAATTCACCACATATATATCTAATCCCATGCCTAACATACAATTTCCTATCTCATACACCATGCCAGCATGCCATACACATAACTTACAAGTTAAGGTACCCTAGCATACCTCTCAGCCATTCATGGCACCACCCATATCCAAGCTTTTTCTCATTACACACACACATAAACCACTAGATTCCATAGCATACACATTATTGACCATCATAATCCTTATATACACATGCCTTAACACACACCACACACATACATAACCTCATGGCTATAGAGATGTCATAGCTTTCCACCTATTCCTTCCACCAAATCATCCCATAATTCACTCAATTTACATGAAAATAACATCAAATTTGGCTCAATTCACTATTACCCATACCTTACCCACCATAACCATTAATTCCATGCAACATTTCCACACAAATTACATTTGAAATAAAACATGACATGCCTTAAATACAATAAATTCACATACCTACACTTGAATTGGAGTCTTGCCTACACTATAGCACCTTTAATTCCCTTATTGAGCATCAACACCACCTTGGCCTACATACACACATACATGGCTTAGAAAATTCATAAACAATTCTATAGACCTCCAAATGAAAATCTAAGAACATAGGCACCTTTAGAATGATGAAATCCCCTTGGAAAAAAAATGAAAAATGGGAAAAGGCACTTACACACAAACTTGATTTTCCAAGCACCCTTTATATACATACAACTTGATTTTTCTTAAGCTCTGTGCTTGCCTATGGCCTTCTAAACCTTCAAGAATCAATTGTTAACTAATCAAGGTAATTTTTAATCATAATTTAGGGATGAATTAAGTTTAAATGGCTAGAGATATGGAAGAGGGAAGAGAGAGATGGCATCAAGTGAGGAAGAAGAAAGAAAGAAGAAATCATTGGGTGGTGAGGTGTCAATGGGCCAAATTGGGAAGTGACCACTTGGCATTCCCTTTTATAGTAGCTAGGGTAGCTCAAGTGGTGACACGTGTCACCCAAGTGCCCCGAAATCTCAAATTTTCTTGAAAACTTTGGAAAATTTTAAAAATTCACACAAACCTTAAAAAATTATCATGTTAGCTTTAAAAATCCTTGATTAGGCCTATTTATATTCTCATAATATCTTGAGTCAAACTTCCTTCGACAGGACAGTTAATCAGTTTCTTGATTTATATGAAAATCTCAAAATTAAAATAAAATAGTAAACTACCTCAAGGGTAATTTTTAACCATCATGGTATGGTATTTTTAGGTCCGTCTAGGCACATCCCGGGCCATTTCCCACCTAAGTCTATAAAAGCCTACAAAGCACTAGATTTTGGCCTAAAATAATTTATTAGTTCTACTAAATCTTTAAATTATGCCATTTTCATCATTTTCAAGCCCTTAAAACTTTCATGACTAGTATGTCTCACCTTAGGCCTCATGAAAGTGACCCAATACTCCAGGCACACTTTTCGACCCTTAGAGGCACTATTCATGAAGCCTCAACTTACGGGCATTATAGTTCTTCCCCTCTTAAGAAATTTCATCCTTGAAATTGCCTGGAGTCAATAGATATGGATATTATGTTTTCATTTACTTCTTGGGTTCCCATGTAGCCTCTTCTATATTATGGTGTTTCCAGAGTAGTTTGACCAGTGGAATAGTTTTATTTATTAGCTATTTACTTCTAGAGCTAGGATTATACTAGTTCTTTATTATAGCTCAGATCTGCCTATACCTCAAAGTCTATCATTGGAACTATATGGGAAGGATATGATATGTACCTTTTAAGCATTAAAACATAAATAACATAATGAATTTGTTTCTATTCAGGTGGTAAAGCTAGTCTATAATCTAATGGTCCCACTCTTTTGTAATTTCTTATGGACTAATAAATATAGGACTTAGTTTCCCCTTTTTACCAAATTTAAGTACTTTCTTCCATAGAGATACCTTGAAGAACACTTTTCACCCACTGCATATTCAATGTCCCTCCATTTTAGGTCAGCATAAGACTTCTGTCTATTAATTACAGCTTTTAACCTTTCTCTGATAATGTTAACTTTCTCCTTTGCATCTTTGATCAAGTCAACCCCTAAAATCTTATTTTCCCTAACTTCACTCTAGCACAAAGGAGTTCTACATCTTCTTCCATATAAGTCCTCACAGGGTGCTATGCCTAAACTGGCTTGATAACTATTATTGTATGCAAATTTAGCTAAGGATAGGTACTAGTCCTAGCTACCTTCAAATTTAATGGCATAGCTACGTAGCATTTCTTCCAACACTTTTTTCATCCTTTCTGACTGTCCATTTATCTGAAGGTGAAAGGCTGTACTGTAGGTTAGTTTGGTGCCTAATGCTTGATGCATTTTCTTCTAAAACCTAAAAGTGAATCGAGGTTCTCTTTCTAAAATAATGGCTACTGGTACACTATGGAGTCTCATGATCTCATCAATGTATAGTCTGGCCAGTTTCTCTAGAGAATAATCCATTCTAATAGGGATAAAGTGTGTTATCTTAGTTAATCTATTTACAATGACCCATACAACATCACATTTATTCTTTATCATAGGTAGTCCTATTACAAAGTCCATTGTAATCTTTTTCCACTTTTATTATAGTATTACTATATGATGTAACAATCTCAAAGGAACTTGGTGTTCAACTTTCACCTACTAGCATGTCAAACATCTATCCACATACTCTACTATATGTCTCTTTATACTTGACCACCAGTATTAAGGCTTTAAGTCTAAGTATATCTTCATACTACCAAGGTGCATAGAATAAGGAGCTTCATGTGCCTCCTTTAGTATTCATAACCTCATGTCATTTGTATTAGGTACACATAACCTGTCATGGTAATACAGATATCCGTCTTCACTCTATTCAAATCTTGTTGCCTTCACCTTTTTAACTTTACCTATAATTTGTTCAAGTTGTTCATCCTTATCATGTGCCTCTATTATTCCTATCTAAGACTAATTTGATATGTAGTTAAGCCAGAACAACATCTTCCTTTATGTACTATAGTCTGGCATTTATAGCTTTCAAGGTTACCATAAACTTCCTACTGAGAGCATTTGCAACTCTATTAGCTTTCCCTGGGTGATAGTCTATCAAACAGTCATAATCTTTAATCAATTCTAACCACTTTCTTTACCTCATGTTTAACTCCTTTTGAGCATGGAGGTACTTCAAACTTTTATGGTCTGTGTAGATATAACATTTCTCAATATACAAGTAATGCCTCAAAATTTTTAAAAACAATAGCAGCTAACTCCAAGTCATGAGTAGGGTAATTTATCTATTGTGATTTCAAATATCTCAAAACATATGCTACCACTTTTCCTTCCTACATTAATACACAACCCAATACATTAAGTGAGGTATCACTAAATATAACAAAGTCTTTACCTTGTTCTAGTTGAATCAGGATAGAAGCTTCTATTAGCATCTTCTTTACATTGTTAAAACTTTCTTGGCATTTTGCTTCCCACTCAAATTTCACATTCTCTCTTATAAATCTAGTTAAACATGCTAAAATCATAGAAAATCCTTTCACAAACCTTTTGTAATACCCAGCTAAGCCTAAGAAACTCTATATCTCTACCACATTCCTTGAGGGTTCCCATTCTAATACTGCCCTAACCTTGCTCAGGTCTACTCTGATACCCTTTACTAATACTACATATCCTAGAAAAGCCACTTCATTCTACTAGAAATCCCACTTGCTTAACTTAGCATATAACTGTTTCTCCCTTTGAGTTTATAATAGAACCCTGAGATGTTGTTCATGTTATTCTCTGATCATAGAGTACACTAGGATATCATCAATGAATACCACAACAAACTGATTTAGGTATGGCTATAATACTCTATTCATTAAGTGTATAAAAGCTGTTAAGGCATTAGTGAGCCCAAATGGCAGCATTAGGAACTCACACTACCTATATTGAGTCCTAAAGGTAGTTTTAGGAATATCAGCTTCCTTGATTCTTAGCTAATGGTACCTAAATCTCAAATCAATATTGGAAAGTAAACTTGCACCTCTCAGCTAGTCAAAAATATCATCTAGTCTAGAAAAAGGATATTTATTTTCCACTATCACTTTATTCAACATTCTATAGTTAATGAACATCTAGAGTGACCCATATTTCTTCTTTACAAATAATATAAGGGCTCCCTAGGGTGAAGTATTGAGTCTGATGAACACCTTGTCTAACAGATCTTGTAACTACACTTCTATTCTTTCAACTAAGAAGGCGCTATTCTATAGGGAGTAATTGATACAAAAGTTATACTAGGATACACCTTAATTTCAAAATCAAGCTCTCTCTATAGATAAAACCTTGGTAACTCATTAGGAAACCCATCAGGGAATTCTAAAACTATTAGAATCTATTGTCTTACCCTGATTCAGATCCAAAAACTTTTGCGTCTTCTTATCTTTGTATGATTATGGAATGTATCTCTTTTTGAACTCTTTTAAGAAAAATTCCCAAGTGAGATCTATTGCTACCTTCCTTTTCTTAATGGTATCCCACTAGTGAAATGCCTCTTTCGAAAGAAGAGAATTTATACACTTTAAGCTCTCTTCTTTTATACACTGCAGCTACTCTAAGATTTTAAAGGTTTCATATAACCAATACTCTGCTTGAGCTATATCATTATCCTTTGTACCTAG
>CANXYI011973028.1:0-14611 GCA_948208565.1 Hura crepitans
TAGATTTAATTAATTAAACATAGCACGATTATATCCTAAGCCTTAACCAAATATGGATAAGCTGAGTTGAAAAAACAAAAGAGAATAAAAAGAAGCTTGCTAGCTTAAAATTCTATAAAGGGTGGCCTAGGCAAAAATAAAGCGTACCTTACTAGATCAAAAATCGGCAAAGAGTGGTTTAGGCAACGATTAGAGGTAAAGAGAAAATATTTTGTTAGAAAATCTTCAAACCAACTAATAACAAGGGTGCCATGTTGTGCACCCACATACATTTGCATGCTTATTCATCATAGTCACTCATTCTTTAGGCATGCATGCTTTAATGCTCTTCGCAATGAATTGACATTTTTCCTCACCATCTTTAGAGCACATTCCATTTAACCTACTTCTCTCCTCCTTCAGGGAACATTTCACTTGCTTTCTCCTCCTCCTCAACATCTCATTTCAACTTACTTCTCTATAACTTCCTTAATGTTTTCATCACTTGAATTGACCTATTTCTTCATAAGAAATCTCATTCATATTACCCCAAACCTAGCCTACCACTTTAAATCTTCAACCCAGATTTTTCCTAGGACGAGTTTAAAAGGAGAATGATTTTAATAACACATTTATTGGTTCATAGATTTACTCACTCACATTCACTCATACATCCATTTTAGGAAAAGATACCTATTTTCTTATACATACATCTGCCTTTATCCTTTATCTATCATAAGAAGAAGATTTATTCATTCATCATAAGAAAAGATACATGCATCATTCAACATACATCCATCTTTACAATTCATCCATTAAGAAAAAAGATTCATTAACTCATCTATGAAAAGTTATATTCATCATGCAACTACCTTTCATTCATTTAGACTTCTCATTCATTTAGAAAAGAACAAGAAAAAACACATGTATCACTATATTCATTAGTAATGTATTATTCATACATTGCTCAATCAAAAACATACATCGCCACATTCTTTCATTTATAAAAGATTAGGAATAATTGTGTATATCATTCATTTATTTACTTAATCACCATATACATTCACTAGAGTGATCTTATTCATCTAAAATGGGATAGAGTGCATTCATTTAAGAGAAAACTAGGTCCCCATATCAATAAACCCAAGAGTCATTTTATGTTGTCAATTTTTTTATTTTCATGTTTGTATAAATTATTATGGATTTTAATGAAACAAATCTATGACCCATAGTTGAGAAAGTTGACCAGTCATGAGATAAGGAGAAAGCCAAGTTGTAGGCATCCTTGAGAGTGTATTATGACCCCCTCGGTACGTGTAATAGAGTAAAATTATGTTAAATCAATAATATGCCTATATAATGAATTATTGGTTAAATGTTTATTTATGTGCAATTATGTATTAAATGGTGAATGATATGTATGATGATGCATTTAACATGGTTTGAGTGTATGGAATTGATATGGAAGTCATATTATGCTTATGATGCATATATGTGCATTACAATGTAAATGGTGTGTAAATATGTGTATATGTCTAGTTATGCAAGTTTATATAAATTTTAGATGTATAGCAAAGCATGTTAAGTAGTGGGAATACTTTAAGAAGTGTGTGAAGACATCATGTCCATATAATATGTGTGTTATGTAATTAATGAAAGCTTATGCCTATAAAAGGTATTATGCATGTATATGACTTAAATATATGTAACATGATATGTTTGATATGCATTGAGTGTATAATGTGATTGAAATGAATAAAATCCTTGTGGATAGATGTATGGCCAAATGAATATAAAGGCTATATATGTATGTGAGACTTGAATAGGCATATTTGTGATGATGTATGCTCATGCATATGTTGAGTTACACAAATAGGCATAAAGTAAGCCTTGTATGATATATGTGTGATGAATGATAAGGCATTAAGTTTGGTGGCTAAATAACCTTTAGTGTATATTTGATGTGTATGTTTGACTATTTGAGGCATTATGACCATGAATGAATAATGATGACTACTATAGTTGAGTATGTGAGATAAAATGCATGTGGCATGTGAATGTAAGTGTCATATGTTGATGGCATAATACATGAGATGGTTGATGTGGTATATAATATGATATTATGAATTATCATAATTGTGTACATTTCGTACATTGATATAATGGCATAAATGCACAAGTTAATTTGATTACACCATTAAGCTATTGCTTAGTATGTCATTTTTTTTTTGCAATGCATAACTAAAGAGATAGTTTGAGCACTGGCCTTAAGAATTTAAGATTATCGAGAAAAGACTGCTTTTTTTGGTATAATTTTGGGTTTTTGTATCTAGAATTATGTGATGTATAGTGTTAAGCACTCATATGATATATTAAGGGGAAAATGGGCCTAAACTGTATATACTATAATCTTTTAGGAATTTATAGTCTATAAAGTGTTATAAAGCTAATTTAAATTATTTGTCTTGTATGATATCTCTTCCTAAGGTTGAGATTGATATGTTGTGTTGTTAAAGTGATTAGTGGATCACAAAAGTTAGGGAAATGATTGAAAATGATTATAGAAGTGTTGTTTTAATATGCAAGTTACTATTCATTTTTGGGATAGTGTCCCGATACAACCATTGTGCCACTAGATTTTTGACATGAGAATTCTCAAAAGTGAATTACGACCATGTTTTTGAAAAATTTTTCATAATCCATATTTTTGTAAGATAATTATTTATAACAGATGTTTTAAATATATGGTTAAGATATAATAGTTGGTTAAGTTCGAATAACACATTTATATATGTTGTAATGCTTAAAAAATCCCAGTGTTATGAATAGTGCTTCCCAAGATATGAATAGTGTTTTCCTGAGGCTGGGAGCTCTATTCTTACTGAATGGAAGTATTAATCATAACATAATTTTGGGTGAAATTTGAAGTCATTTAAGTGGCTAAAAATGGCAGTTAATTTTCACGGTAGTGTCACATGAATAATGACCTAAAAAATATTCAAAAGTTGCTCAAAAAATTCTGGGATTGGTATAGCTTGGTACTCAAATATTCTAAGTAGTCCATTGGCACTAAAATTGAAATTTCTATAGTTTGAGCATTATTTTTACTAAAATTGGGAAAAGTAAAATAATGGCATTTTATTTGATTTTTCTCTTTTATGAGCTCCAAGTTTTAGAGGGATATGGTGTAATAATTGTAGGATTTCAAGGGAGTTAAATTGAGATTAATTAGGGTGGATAAGAGTACAAATAAGAGAGAAAAAATTGGGGGATTAAAGAGGGAATTTTGCCCAACTATAAAAGGGTCAAAATTCATTAAACATGGTCAATATTTTAATAGTTCTTTTTCTCCTCCCTTTCTCATTAGTTGCCGACACACCTCTCTTCTATGGAAGCTTGAAATTTCTTCTTCTATCCCTTAATTCTCTCTAATTTATCTTACCCAATCCAAACCTCCAGCCCTCTATAACCCTTAGAAGCTATTAGAAGTGGAATATCACGAAAAAACCAAAGAATTTGCTCAATTTTGGGTCTTAATAAGTAGAGACAATTAGTTCGGGTAAGCTTTTCTGAGTTCTAATATTTTTCCCACATTTTATAAATGCCTAAAAGTCTATCTATATGGTTGATTTTAAGTTTTAAAGCATATTTATTTTTATATGATTTTTAAAAAAATGAATCTACAATGAGATGTTAACCTGAGTAAGAATAAAAAGGATAAGGGAGAGGAGAAGGCGTGAGTGGGCCTGTAATCATCTTTGGGATGCTTTGTAAGTGTAATTTTGGAAATTTAATATGTGTGTGTGTGTGTGTGTATTTTTGCATTTAATGTGTGTAAATTATATTATAGAAGTGGTAGTTTATGCTTAAATGATGCAATTATGTGAGTTTTTGTTATTAGTGATAATATTTGACTAGAAATAAATGCATTAGTGAAGATGACTTGTATAATGTGTGTGAGCTAGTGTGGGCCAAAAATGCCATATGCAATGGCATGTGTGTATGATGGAAATAGGCATGCTTGATTGTCAATATTGGTTAGTGTGGTGAAATGGTGTGAATAGAGCCATTTTATTATAGAGCAAGTGTATGAAGAATATTTTGTAGTGTTGGATATCTTATGGCCAAATGGTATGATAGCTTAGATTATATGTATAATGATGATATATGTAATGTATGGTGGAATTTTCACATGAATCATTATGTTGAGAATTTAGTGCAATGTGTGTATGTATGAAAGTTAGCACATGAGCATATGAGTGTATAGGTGTGTGACATGGCTGAATAGTTTATAATAATGGTATGTGTGTGTGTGTTGATATATTATATACTCTTATGAAGGCATTATTGCAAATGTACTTGTAGTAGTGTTTATGTGACATACTTTGGGTATATATGCTCATTTTTGACTTTGTGCATTTTTAAGTGCTATTATGGCATTATTGAGTATTACATATTTATTTTATGTTGTAAAGTGCATAATGCCATTGTTATGTGACACCCTTTAACCGCTTGGTTGCCGAACCTGAATAAGGAGCAATGCATAACCATACTTCATCTTACTACTTATTCAGTTTCATTAAAATCTTTTATTTACCTTTTTTAATCAATTACAAATCCTGTTTCGATACAACTTATGAAAATTAATCTTAACAAAAACCTCAAATAGGCCTTACTAAATAATCCGATAATATAACAGTTATGTCGAGACACTATCCGAAATAGTAACATGCATAAAATAGCACTTCTAATATATTCAACCGTATCTCAACATCAACTTGCTTATTCAATCTAGTTTAAGATGATGAAACTAAAAGTAAATTAGTTAGTGACCCATACAAGTAAATAGCTTAGTCAGATAGGTTGGCCAATAAACTAGTGGTTTTTAGTAGCTACTAGGGTACTTCGGTACATTTTTTTATGTTTAGCCTAAGGGCCTATGCTCTATGCTAACCTATAGGTCTATATTATACTTAGTCTTTAGGCTTACATTGGTAGTTAAGCCTTCAGCTACATGGAGGTTATATTGGCCATCCATTTTATGTTGACCTATAGGTCTATGCTATATTAAGTCTTTGAACTTACATTGGTGGATGAACTTTGGATTCATAAATGGTCATTCTAGATATCATAATATGCTATGTCCATTGACTCATGCTATACTCGATCTTGGATTCTTGATTTATACTTGACCTTTGAGTTTTATGATATGTTTTATCTTTACATCTATATTAGTAGGTAAACTTTTGGGTTCAAAGGGGTTATACTGGCTTACCCTATGTTTGACCTTTAGGTCCCATGCTAGTGCAGTAGTTGATAAGGTGCATAATTAGGGCCATTGCACAACATAATACTCTGTTATACATAGTGTACATGTTTCCTTATATATGGACCTAATAAATGGATTTTAAAGAAAACTACACATAGTTTTCATAATAAATAAATCTTAATATTTAAACATGATATTTTGGTGCATTATGTTTATGATTTATGTCATGTTATGTCCCATGTGCATGTTATGCATAAAGTTGTATATGATGTAATGAGTTGAATGTATATGTTTTTTTGATCTTAATGGATTCATATGTATGATTATTTGGGATAGTGTCCTATATAGCTATTATGCTATTAGATTTTTGACAGGAGGGCCCCATTAGTAAATTTTATTTGAGGTTTTTATTAAGCCTATTTTTTATACAATGTATGATAAGAGAATATGAAATTGGTTAAAAAGGAAAAAGATTTTAAAGAAATTGGATAAGTAATAAGTTGAAGTATGGTTATGCATTACATATTTATTTTATGTTATAAAGTGCATAATGCCATGGTTATGTCCTTTTAAAAGTAATAATGCTTTGGGAAAGGCATTATGGCTGAAATGTGCTGGAGCCATAATTCATTGATTTTGCTAGAAAGTATGCCCAATATAGCATACATGTTTTATCCAAAGTTGTATATGGGAATGAAAATGTTAATGTCCTAAGTGGTCGACAATTATGCTATGTAGTAGGTGAATGAGAATTATTTTATGCATTGCTTTAAGTTTAAGCATTATTATGATAAGAATTAAGGATATTATTTACCAATTGGTCATTTGTTGGCCTAACCAACTTGTTAAAACTAATTAAGCTACTTAGAGTGATTTAAATAAGGAAACTAAAATATGGTGATTAACCCATACTACTTAACAACCTAAATTGGATAGGTTGATCGATCAACTAAGGGTTTAATAGTAGTTAGGACACTTGAGTGTCTTTTGATGACCTTTAGGTCTAGTAAGGACCTTCAGTTCTAGATAATGAGTATTGGGTCCTATAATGACCTTCGGGATTAGTAATGACCTTTTAGGTCTAGTTTGGGGACCTATGTGGTTTTAATAACCTAGGTGGCCGATATCCCATTTATCCATTTTAGTTAAGTGTTTCCTTAAGTATGGGTGTTAAAATGCATAATTATGAATTTTTAAATTATTGTGACACTTGTTTATAAAATAATGTTTATGAAGGTTATTAATGATAAATGCTTATATATAAGGATGATGTTTGCTTAAATGTTCTATTTTTGTTAAGAGCATATTATGAACATGTAAGAATATAGTTGTATGCCTTTAATTGCCATTTCATACATATGCTTGATAATGCATAAGCACTTTAAATTTCCTTAATTACACCACTAAACAAATCTACTTAGTTTATCGTTTTATTTCTAATGCATAGGTTGAAGAACCAAATTAGAGTCAAAGCCTCGAATGTGTTATAGATCAAGAGCATGCTACTTTTTGGGTATTTTTTTAATTTGTTCATATTGTTATTGTGATTAATTACATTAATGGAATTTGTATATAGCATAAGAGGAATTGGTCCTAATCTAGGTTATTGTTATTTTGTAACTACTTAAATAGGTTTCAAACTGTATTTTTATGTTTAGTTGCAAATAGTTGCAAATGTTTTTTGATGTTGAAATGTTGAGTTATTATGGATGGTCAAGAGGACCATATTGGTTTGAGAAAGTGTTGATTGTATTATAAAGGTGTTGTTTTCATATGCATGTCACTATTCATTTTGGGTCAGTGTCCTAGTATAGCTATTATGGTGCTGAATTTTCAATACAAGGATTCCCAAAATGAATGTAACTTGTTAAAATGGATTTTTATTTAATTTTGAGGCCTAAATTTAAAATAAACATAAGTTGAAAAAGGTTTAATTATTTAAATTTTTAAGAAAAGAGAAATAGGTTAAGTAAGTTTCATAACACGTTTGTGTGCACATTCCTTATTCTTGTTCGACAACCGAATTGGGTAAAGAGTGTCACATTTAGTGGTATTAAAGCTCTAATTAAGGCATTCCTTAGTGTTTAAAGGTTATGGATAAGTGCCATAAGTTTAGAATTGCATCACATAATAATATGGTGTCAAGGCTTATAATTTTTTCTTTTACTTATAGCTTGCATTTAGTTCAAATATGCCTCATAGTGAGGAGGAGGTTGAGAGCCATGCTTCGATAACTGTTGGGTAAAGAGTTGCTAGAGCTATGTCTATTTCTAGAAGTGATGCTAGGCAAGCATCCTCAGTAGCACAAGTACCGCCAATATTTCTAAGAGAGATGTTAGATATACTGAGATAGGACACAGGGTAATACATCCACCACTTTCACCAATTTGACAGCTATCTCCAGTACCATAGGCTTAAAAAAAGACTTATCTTGAGAGGATCAAGAAAATAGGGCCTGAAGACTTTAAGGATAAAGGCATTATGAATGCTAGTGCAGCAAAGTATCAATCAGATAGAACCATTAGAATCATGTAGTAGCTCAAGTCCACACTAGAAGATAAGGTTATCTATGCAACTTCTTTGTTGTAATAGGAAGCTTTCAAGTGTTGGGAAGCTTTGACAGAACATAAGAATGAGGTTAATTTAACATGGGATTACTTCATGGAGGAGTTCTAGAAGAAGTACAAATCTAAGCAGTACTTGGATGCTAGAAGACCATAATTTGTGGACCTTAAATAGAGGCAAAGGTTAATATCAGAGTATGAGAAGGATTTCATCATGTTAAGTAGATATGCTAAGGATATGGTTGAGATAAAAGTCGACAAATGCAAGAGATTTAAGAAGGAACTTAATGTAGAGATCAAGCCTAATGTGGCTCCTATGAAGATTCGAGATTTTATGCATTAGTGCTAGCTTGCCATGTGGTAGAGGAGGTACAAAAAGAGAAAAGAGAATTCTACTAGAAGAAGAGGTTAAATAGTTAGAGATCAGTTAGTGCAGCCTAACATACAAATAAAAAGTTTAAGTGGAGTTAGTCTAGGGCACAACAATAGACACAAAAGTAAGGTCAATCTCAAAGACAAAGACAAAGAGCATAAAGTAAGACAAGATAGTAGTAGTCTCAAGTTGCTAATGCTCTAATGACCATAGATCAGAGCAATTAGTGGCCCAAGTGTTAGACTTGACATAGGAGGCATAAAGGGAAGTGTTGAATATCTAAATTATGAGTCTATTTTAGATATGGTGTAGTAAGCCATTTCATCAAAGTTTGCCTAAAATAGCCTAAGGGTGAATAAAGATCTACACCGTGATCAATTATAGGTCAAAGAGGGGATCAATGTGAGAAAATAGAAGGTACATAGAGAGTCAGGGCTAAGAGTAAAGACTAAAGCACTTACCAAGCAATACGCCATTACAGCCACAGAGGAGACTGATTTTCCTGATGTGATAGTAGGTACCATTATTCTCTTTGATTCTCCTACTTTAGCTTTAATTGATCTGGAGTCTACACACTTATATATATATATACACTATATAGGTACAAGATCAGGGGTTAGCATAAGAAAACCTTGACATAGAGATTATGGTTAGCAACCTTATAGGTCAACATGTAATTATAAATCAGGTTTACAAATAATTTCCCTTGATAGTACAAGGACATCAATTTTTGGCCGAGCTTATTACGCTATCTTTCAATGAGTTTGACTTGATCTTTGTCATGAATTGGTTGTCTAAGTATTAAGCAATTATGGATTGTGGTAAGAAGTGGATATCTCTAAAAGCTTATGATAGGCTGGATATTATAGTACTTAGTGCGAGAATGGATTTTCTCTCCAATATGAAATTAGCCACTATAGCTAGACAGATGTTGAGAAAGGGTTGTCACACTTTCTTGGCATATGTATATAATGTCAGCAAGGGAAAGCTAGATGTTAGTGCTATACTAGTGGTGTCAGAGTATGTGGATGTTTTTTTAAAAGGGTTGCCTAGTTTACTACCAAATGAGAACTTGAGTTTAGCATAGAGATTTTACTTGGCATTGCTCTGATATCTATAACTCCATATCAAATGGCTTTGACAAAGTTAAAAAAAAGTTGAAAGTTTAGTTGCAAGAGCTGCTTGACAAAGGGTTTATAAGATTGAGTTTATCACCATGGGGAGCATGATTTTATTTTTTTAATAAGAAGGATAGTTATTTTCAGTTATGTATGGACTACTGACAATTGAAAAAGGTGACCATCAAGAATAAGTATCCTTTACTAAGGATAAATGATTTGTTTGATCAAAATAAAGGAGTTGGGGCATTTTCTCAAATTGATTTGAGGTTCAATTATTACTAGTTGAGAGTTAAAGAGGTAGATGTGGTAAAAACTACTTTCAAGATGTATTTATTGTCATTATGAGTTCTTGGTAATTCAATTTGGGCTTACCAATGCTCCTACAGCCTTTATAGATATCATAAATCAAGTTTTTTTTACCTTTCTCAAATTAGTTTGTGCTAGTTTTTATAAATGATATTTATGTATACTCAAGGAGTAAGGAAGAACATGAACAACATTTGCTAATAGTCTTTAGGTTTTGTGAGATGAGAAGCTTTATGCTAAACTTAGTAAGTGTGAGTTTTGGCTTAGCGAACATCTTTCATAGGATATATAGCTTTTGCAAAAGGTATCTGAGTAGATCCTAGTAAGATACAAGCTATTATAAAGTGGAAGCAACCTAAGAACACCATAGAGATTAGGAGTTTCCTTGGCTTGGTTGGATATTACAGATGATTTTTAAAGGTTTCTCCTTGATTGTAACACCTATAACTCAATTATTAAGAAAGAATGTGAAGTTTGTTTGGGATGATCAATGTCAGGAGAGTTTTGACAAGCTAAAAGCTTTTTTGATAGAAGCTCTTATCCTTGTACAACTAGTATTAGGAAATGATTTTACCATCTATAGTGATGCATCTTATGATGAGTTAGGGTGTGCTCTAATGCAAAAAGGCAAGGTTGTTGCTTATACTTTAAGACAGTTAAAGTTGCATAAAAAGAACTACCCTACTCATGATCTAGAGCTTGCAATAATTGTTTTTACTTTAAAGATTTAAAGACATTATCTTTATAGAGAAAGGTGTTATGTTAACATGGATTATAAGAGTTTGAAGTATCTTTCTACCCAAAAAGAGCTAAATTTGAGATAGAGATGATGGATGGAATTAATCAAGAGTTATGACAACTTGATTGATTATCATCTAAGGAAGGCTAATGTAGAGGTAGATGCTCTTAACAAGAAGTTCATAGCAGCCATGAGAGCCATAAATGTTAGATTATAGCTTATGGGTGATGACACTTTATTGATAAAGTTGCAAGTGAAGCCTAGTTTGCTATAACAATTGAACGATAGTTAGAAGGATAATCATAAGTTATTGAGTGTGATTAGTACAATTCAAGAAGAGAAACCTACTGAGTATGAAATCAAGAGTGATGGTTATCTATACTACCATGATAGAATATGTATACCAGATGGGGGAAGAGTGAAGGAAGCAAATTTTATAGGAAGCTCATGGTTCTCCTTATGTTATGCATTCTAGTAGCACCAAGATATATGAAGTTGTCTTATTAGTGGTCGGGTATGAAGAGAGATGTGTTAGAGTTTGTGACCAATTGCCTCACATGTTAGTAAGTGAAGGCTGAGCATCAAGTTCCTCTAAATTGCTTAATCATATGGCAATTCTTAACTAGAAGTGGGATAGGGTCACAGTGGACTTTGTTGTCAGTTTACCTATGACAAGGAGCATATGTGATTTAGTTTGGGTTGTGATAGATCAATTAACTAAGACTATAGATTACATACAAGTCAAGATGGACTATTCTTTAGAGAAGCTTGTAGAATTATACATTAATGAGATTGTTAGATTTCATGGAGTGCCTACTTCAATCATATTAGATCTAAACCTGAGTTTCACTTTGAGGGTTTGAAAGAAACTTCATAATGCCTTGGGCACTCACTTGAGTTTTAGTATAGCATTTCATCCTAAAACTAATGGTCAATTAGAAAGAGTCATTCAGGTAACTCTTAGTTCTTGAGTGATTTTTATGCTAGGTCATTTATGTGATGTTCATGTTAAGTGTGTTTGTTAGGTGCTCAAGGATATACCGAGAAATTGTGTTATAAAGTTCAAGGGTAGCTGGGATCGCTATCTATCAATAGTGGAGTTTGCTTACAACAATAATTTTCATGCAAGTTTAAGAATGGCTTCTTATGAAATTCTTTATAAAAGGAAGTGTAAAACTCCTTTCTATTGGAATGAGATGAGTGAGATGAAGTTAATAGGCAAGATCTAATTAAGGATGCTAAAGAGAAGGTGAAGATCATTAAAGATAAATTAAAAGTGACTTTAGATATGCAGAAGTCCTATGTTGATCTGAAGAGGAAGGAAATTTAGTACGAAGTGGAAGATAAGGTGTTTTTGAAATTATCACCATACAATAAGGTTTTATGGTTTGGCAAGAAAGGAAAGTTAAGTCTAAGGTTTATTAGTCCATACGAAGTTATACAATTTATGGGACTAACAGCCTATAGACTAGCTTTGCCTCTTAGGCTTTAGTAGATGGATGATGTATTCCATGTACTTATGTTTTGGAAGTATATATCTTCACATGTGCTATTAGCTAAAGAAGTAGAGAGATCAGACTAGACTTATCTTATAAAGACAAACCTATGAGAATCTTAGCAAAATATGTGAAGGAACTAAGGAATAAGACTGCACCACTTATAAAAGTGCTTCAGAGACACCATGGCATGGAAAAAACTACCTGATAGATAGAAGCTTAAATGAGATAGCAATATCCATAGCTATTTAAACCAAGTAATTTCAAGGACCAAATTTCTTTTAATAGGGGAAGAAATGTAACAATCGAGAAATTCCAGTGTTATGAATAGTACTTTTTAAGATGTGAATAGCATTTTCCCGATGCCAGGAGCACTAATCTTATTGAATAGAAGTATTAATCATAACATAATTTTGGTGAAATATAAAGTCAAAATGAAGTCATTTAGGTGGTTAAAATGACAATTAATTTTTACGACAGTGTCACATAAATAGTGACCTAGTTTTAATTGAGTCGTAAAAATATTCAAAAGTTGCTCAAAAAATTCAAAGATTGGTATAACCTAGTACTCAAATATTACAAATAGTCTATTGGCACTAGAATTAGAATTTTTAAAGTTCGAGAATTATTTTTACTAAAATGGGGAAAAGTAAAATAATGGTGTTTTATTTAGTTTTTCTCATTTTTTAAGCTTTGATTTGTAAAGGGTTATAAGGCAATAAGTATAGGATTTTAAGGGAGTTAAATTGAGGTAATTAAGGTGGATATGAGTGGAAATAAAAAAAGAAAAATTGGGGGATTAAAGAGGGTATTTTGCCTAACTATAAAAGGGTAAAAATTGATTAAACACAGTTAATGTTTGAATAGTTCTCTTCTTCCTCCCTCTCCCTATAGTTGCCGATAGACCACTCCTCTATGGAAGCTTGAAATTTTCTTTTTCCATTCCTCAATTCTGCCTAATTTCTCTCACCTAATCCAAACCTCCAAGCCTCTATAACCTATAGAAGCTATTAAAAGTGTAATATCATGAAAAGAATTAAAGGATTTGCTCAGTTTTAGGTCTCAATAAATAGTTACCATTTTTGTTTAGGTTTGTTTTTTTGAGTTCCAATATTTTTTCCATTTTCTATAAGTGTCCAAAAGTTCATTTATGTGTTTTTTTTTAATTTTTAAAGCTTATTTAATTTTATACAATTTTTACAAAAATGAACCTTTAATTGGTAATTAACCTGAGTGAGAATTGGAAAGATAAGGGAAAGAAGAAAGTGTGAGCAGGCTCGTAATCATCTTTTGGACTCTTTGTAAGTGTAATTTTAGAAATTTAATTTGTGTGTGTTTAGGCATTTAATGAGTGTGTATTGTATTATGGAAGTGGTAGTTTATACTTAAATGTTGCAATTATTTGAGTTGATGTTATTAATGGTAATATTTAACTTGAAATAAATGCATGACTAAGGATGAGTTGCATGATATGTGTGTGAGCTAGTGTGGGCCAAAAATGCCCTATGCAATGGCATGTGTGTGATGGAAATAGGCATGCTTGATTATTATTTTTTGTTAGTGTGGTGAAATAGTGTGAATCAAACCATTTTATTATAGAACAAGTGCATGAAAAATATTTTGTAGTGCTGGATATCTTATGGTCGAGTGGTATTATAGCTTAGAATGTATGTCTAATGATGATATATGTGATGTATGGTGGAATTTTCACATGAATCATTATGTTGAAATTTTAGTGCAATGTGAGTATGTATAAAATTTAGCATATGAGCATATAAGTGTGTGAGTGTGTGACATGGCCAAATAGGCTATAATATTAGTATGTGTATGTGTGTGTTGATATATTACATACTTTTATAAAGCTATTAATGTAAATGTACTCATGGTAGTGTTTATTTCACATACTTTAGGTATATATGCTTATTTTTTACTTTGTGTGTTTTTGAGTGGTATTATGGCATCATTGAGTGTTACATATTTATTTTATGTTGTAAAGTGCATAATGCCATGGTTATGTCCTTTTAAAAGTAATAACACTTTGAGAAAGGCATTATGGCCAAAATATTTTAGAGCCATAATACGTTGATGTTGTTGGAAAGTATACCTAATATAGCATACATGTGTTATGAAAAGTTGTATATAGGCATAAAAATGTTAATATCCTAAGTGGTTGACAATTATGCTATGTAGTATGTGAATATGAGTTGTTTTATCCATTGCTTAAAGTTTAAGCATAATTATGATAAGAATTAAGGATATTGTTTCTATGACACCCCTTACTGGATTCCCAAAGAAACTAAATAAGCAGTGCACTTCCCATCAGGTCACCCATCTCACTTCTACCATGACCATTCATTTAACTTCTACTTATGCTGCATTAGGCAAGTCTGCCTAACTCCAAATTCAGTTTGGTTTATTCCTATAGTCCATGTAAGTTCACATTATCATGTTCTAGCTATTATAGAAGGAATTCAACACAATCCGATATTACCTAAAAATTTGGCAGCACAACGGTTGCCTAGGTCACTATCCTAAAATTCCTTTCTACCTGTAAACATTTCTATATCATACATTGCATCTCCTAAACCCCTTTTAGTCCCCTAGATATCATCCTATCAACATCCTCTATCACACAACAATCATAGGCCTCAGGCCACAATAAAAACACAAAGAGCCTCAAGCTCACAAGCATCAACAAAGATCATATATACATAAAAGAAAGCATCACATGATTAATTACAGCACAATCTATTTTATATAAATA
>CANXYI011973037.1:0-10747 GCA_948208565.1 Hura crepitans
ATAATTCTTTTCTGTTGTATATTTACATCTCATGTACATAGCTACTTATACAAAAAATTCTAAGCCTAATTAGGATAGAATTAATCATAGCCTAATTAGGATAAGATAAGATTTACAACTAAAGGATAAAGATAAGATTTAGAAATAAAGGATAAAGATAGAATTACAGCTAGCTATCCAAATTTAACTTAGTCAACAGTAGAAAACAGAGGTGAACAGAGTAAGAACTTAGAAAGTAAGGAAGGGAACTAAGAAGGATAAGGAGAGAGAAATGAGAGAGAAAATGAGAACTGTATGTCATTTCCAAAAGTGAGATCCCTAACAAGAGGAACCGTTACATATAGACAATAGGTTACTCTGCTACAGAAACCTTAAATACAATTAACAAATCCAACTAAAAGTTATTGCTAGTTAACAGAAAGTAACTACTGGTAATAGTAATTTATAACAAAAAGTTATTTACCCCTGCGCCTATACGTTACAGCTTGATTTCACCATTCAAATCATCATCACTTCCCTGTTTATCGACCCTTATTCCAACCCTCATTATCAACTAACCAATGAGTTATTGAGGTTTAAGGGTAGACTATATGTAGGGGTTGCTACAACCTTGAGGGAGAGGTTATTAAAAGTATGTCATGATTCACCTATAGGGGGGCATTCTGGTATCAGGGGTACCTTACATAGATTACAACAACATTTCTATTGGCTTAAGATGCAGCAATCTATTGTGGAATGGGTCTCTCATTGTGATATATGCAAGACGTGCAAAACTGACATTTCTGCCTACCTTGGCCTTCTATAGCCCCTTCCTATACCTTCAAGCACTTGGCAAGATATCTCTATGGATTTCATAGAGAGGTTAGCTAAATCTGATGGCTTTGATACCATTCTTGTGGTCATTGACAAATTTTCCAAATTGGCTCATTTCATTCCTTTAACACACCCTTTCAATGCTTCTAAAGTAGCCAAACTTTTTATTGACCATATTTTTAAGCTCCATGGCATGCCTCAATCCATTGTTTTTGATAGAGATAAGGTCTTTACTGGGTTGTTTTGGCAAGAATTGATGAAGCTTGGGGACTAAACTCCTAATGAGCTTGGCTTACCGTCCTCAAATGGATGGCCAATCCAAAAGGTTGAATAGATGCCTCGAATGCTACCTTAGATGCGTGAAATTTTACAAGCCTAAACCATAGAGCCAATGGCTAAGTCTAGCCAAATATTGGTACGACACCTCTTACCACTCAGCCATCAAAATGTCTCCCTATCAAGCTATATATGGTGTTCCTCCTTCCCTACCAATAGTTTCCCCTGCACCTGTACATGTGGCTAAAGTTTAGGATTTTTTGGACAACATAGATAAGCTCACAGCTTTCCTTAAAGAGTAGCTAGCCTACTCTAAAAACAAAATGAAGCAATATGTTGATGCAAAGAGGAGTGAAAGACAGTTTCAAGTGGGTTATTAGGTCTCCCTCAAGCTTCAACCTTATAAACAATCTTCAATGGCTATACGAAAATCATTGAAGCTCATTGCCAAATGCTATAGACCCTATCAAGTTGCAGACAAAATTAGGCCAATTGCCTATAAACTTCAATTGCCTCCAACATCTCGAATTCACCTAATGTTTTGTGTTTCCTTACTATAAAAGAAGGTTGGCTCAGGGATTACAGCTCACATAGCTATTCCTATGTTAGATGGCGAGTTTCTCATTCTTCCTAAAAGGTCCTCAACACCCACATTATTCTGCATGGTGATGTGCATGTCAACTAGCTATTCATCAAGTGGAAGCATCTACCTTCCATAGATGCTACATGGGATGAGCAAAGTTTTATCTAGTCCCAGTTTCCGGAATTCTATCATTCTTGGGGTCAAAAATGTGCTAAAGGAGGGGGCATTGTTACATATAAGGGAAAAGGGGCAAAATAGTCACAGTAATTAGTTAATTTTTATTATGAGTCATTGGTATATGTGTTGATTAGTAAGGCACGAGATGCATGTGTGATTAGTTGCACATTACTACTCATCACCTCTACCGTTATATATGTAATTCCTTACCCATTTGGGATTATCAATGAGAATTATGAATTTTCTTTCTTCCCCCTTCCTTCTTCTCTCTGTCTCCTAACTTTTTGTTCTACTTAGTTCTACCTAATTTCTGTTTCTAAACTCATTGTTAGAGATTAAGTCCCTAACAGATATCTGAAGGAGGGTATATTTCTATTTGTTGCCTTGATTTTGTATTTTGACTGCTCAGAACCTAGTCAGCATCTAATCAGCAACATCACTCCTATATGGCACTCAACTTAAGCAGTGTGGCAACTATTTTTAGCAATTTTTGGAATCATGTGTGAGGATTTTTCACGTGGCAGCTGAGAATACCTTGCTCAACCAGTCATGGTCCACTTATGTACAAATTGTTCACATATTGAGCTAGATACATTCTCCCAATATGCAGCCCACATGAGCAGTCTCAGACTACTTCAATAATTCAAAGGTTCTCCTATTAATCCTAAAGCCAAACAATTATCACTCTTGATAAAACAAGCAGCCACATTCCCTTAATAACACTGTTTATTAGGCTACAAAAATTCCACATTAACCAACAAACTAGTGGAAACGTATGTATATGTATGAGAGATTATCATGCCTACTTGCAAATTTCACACCTAGACAAAATCAATAGTGATCGTAGATTTATTGTGTCCTTAATTATCAAAGGAAGATGACAATAAAAGAAAATAGAGTAGCTTCAAAATTTACAGTCATTAGCAGCGAGTAACCATCAGAGATTTCCTTTTGAAAATTACAAACCAAATGACAGGATGCAGAAATTTTTCTTACTTGTTCACTAAGCTGCTTATCTGCCCAACAAATGCATTTAGCTGGAGAAAGAATTTTCACTCACTCAATTCTCCGCATCTTGATATTCAGTGGTATTTCCTTGTAGGATTGAATCTTTTCAGCTGCTTGACGTTTGGGTCGAATAGATGATCTTCGTAATTCTTGATTTTCAGATCCAGAAGCACAATCTGCTGTTTCAAATTTATTTTCTACTGGCAATACTGATGATGTTGGACCACATTGACGCAGAGGAGGAACAGTAACCGTAGCGTCATCTGTCTGAAATAAGTCTCCTGTTGGTTCTTGCACTTTTTCATGACATTTAAACCTAGCAGACTCCCTTCTTGAAGAAAGCCTGTAAAGACAAACGATTCTTCATTTCTTTAAAATATTTTTGCAACTGACAGAAAATTAAAATCCATGTATGAATTGAGTTTTATATACAAGTATATTTTAAGAGCTAACCTCCTATCATCAACCTCCTTTTCAGCTTGGACTGATTTAAAATTAGTAGCATCCAAAGTATCATTTGTCTCTAACACTGCAGTTGATTCCTTTTCCTCAGCTTTATGCCTATGAAAACAAGCACTTCATCATTTCTCTAAGATCCTTTCGAGAATGCTAGAGAATTAGATGCCAATTGCCAACTAAAGATTACAGAAATGGACTTGCTAACAAACCTTTTGTCATCAACCTTGTTTTCAGATTTGGTTGGTTCACTGGTAAGATCGTCCGTAATATCATTTATCTCTAAGAAATCATCATTCAGCTGGTTTCTAAAGCGGAAAATGTTAAAAAAAAAAAAATATTGAAATCACATAAAAAATCTCAAAGAAAGCCAAAAAAATCAAGAACCAGTAATAAAAGTAATTGGCACACAGCAAGAGATCAAACCTTCTTTTATGAATCTTCTCTTCGACAAGGACTGGTTTAACAATAGCAGAGTCTAATGCTGCAAAAAGAAAAGCACTAGGGAAAGGTTTAATTTCATAACATAGTAAAACAAATTAAAAATAAGAGTATAAAAAGTTCAAACGCTTTGAATAACATGTCCAGTTCTCGAGGTACATTTAGATTGTCGCTTCCTCTTTTCATTACAAGGTTCATTGTGTTCATTTCCTGCCTCGAAGCACTTTTCAATCTTGTCATATTTGGTGGTTTCAACCTAAAGCAGTGAAAGAACAGGTGTAAATACACTCGACACTGAATAGAAGATGTATTCAATGAATTCATTTGACATGGCACTAAGATTAAAGTGGGAGGTTTCAAGTTGGTAAGTTTTGAAAATTTTCAAATAAAGATCAATGATATCCGAAAGAATCATAAGTCAACAAATATAGCTGGTAACCTAATAATGTTTCATAAATACGGCATAAAGGCACAATCATCTTACCTCAGACTCCAAGTTCCTTGCAATAAGCAAGCCATGTTTGCATCCCAGCTCATGTTGGAGCACCTTTAGCTGAAGAGTAACAGAAAATCTGTTGATCCATGAAAAACTGAAGAGCTTGCAAGATTGAGAAATCAAATTTAGGCACCTTGTTCACATACTCACCCTATCTTTACTTGAATTTAGTTCCTGCAAATTTCAAGTAGAAATCAGCATCAACCAAGGGTCTGATTTTCTATGCAATAAATTCTACAAAGTTATATTCATTGGAATACTATCCAGCAATTGATTTGTGAGAAACACATGAAATTACCGCCAACATCTGACTGTTTGTTTGGGCGAGTTGCAGATTCTTTTGCTGCACTTGTTGAAATTCTGTTCTCAATTTCAGCAACTCTAAAGCATGCAATTGAATAGTTTTGCTATTGAGCAGATTAAGGGGGGGAAAACACTAAATGACAAGAGAAATTACAACAACCAGTAAAAGGAAAAAGGGAAACTGAAAATTAATTGTAGATAATAATGGATACTTTCTATCTGCAAGAAGCTTCACTAGTGACAGATTTTCCTGGATTCAAAAACAAATAAATAAATAACCCCAAAGCTAAGCAGGCAACAAAGATATGATGCTTGTAAAAATGCAATTCTGAATCCTGAAATCATGGGAATATACGTGATGGAGCTTGTCAATGTACTCTTTGGTATTAAGTGAAACAGCTTGGAGTCTTGTGTCATGGTTTGGTTGACTCAAGTTACTAATGTCAGCTAGTTTCTTCCTTAGCACATCTCCAGCTATAGATTCCTTTGGCACTGCCCCTCCTTTTATTTCGTTACCTGACAATTGACCAATATTCATTTCTTCAGTCATTGAAGTACAATAACCCTAAAAAATCCTAGCTCAAATCAAATATCACAGGAAACTGTATAAAAACAGAAGAAAATAGGATCTGGAATGAGAGATAGTTTGTGTTTCAGGTCTTCAAGTAGTACACTCGATCTAGGCATTTAGCCAAACAAATGCATCAACTTCGAATTTAGAGAACATAATATTCAAAATCCACATGCTTAAAATTTATTTAGCAAATTATATGCCTGAAACAACCTAAATGGTTCGCTGGAAACGTTAAGAGCAAGAAAGTAATTACACAAACAATGCCATTCTGGATTGTGCTAACTACTTTGTTTATATTAAACCAAATGGTTTTACTAGCAGAAATCCATAGAAATGAGATTGTGAAAAACAGCTTCAGTGCCGAATTTAACACAAATCCCACCCATCTTCGCAAAGCCTAGAACTAAAACCCAGAGCGGACTAAGTTTGAGAATTAACAGTTTGTAATTAATTAACAAAACCCTAAACCCCAAATTTTGTAATGAAAAGAGAAATACTTTATCGTGGCATAGTTCTGATAAAGGAAACGAGAAAAGAAAGGAAAAAAGCAAACAAAAGAAAACCCAAAATCACAGTAACAAGCGCGAAAACAAATGATAAATATAGAAATTCATGAACTTATAATAAGAGAGAACCAAACCCGAAACATTGCCGTTTTCTTTGTCTCCAACATCCATGGCAGAACCTTATCTAAAACACTAAGCTCTCTCAGTTTCTCCACTTCGCTGCCTGTGGAAACTGGAATGTGAAGAACTGAAGATGCCGAATTGGAGAAGAAGGGCAGAAAAGGAAATTCGGTCGGAAAATTGAAATTCAACGGCTTTTCAAGATCGAGCCATTTCTTACTTTTTCGAATCTTGATATGTATACAAATGACAAACGAGCTGTCGTTTTATTTCATTACGAATTACTTCATGAATTATATCTCTAATTCCCTATTAATAATTAATCTTTAAATTAAAAATTAAATAATTAGAATTCTCACTTTGATATTATTTTTATATTAAAAAACTACAATAAAACTAAGTTTTTTTGACAATTTTCAATTTTTATTATATTTTGTTGAATTTTAAACATTATATATTAATTTTCAATTAATTGGAAAATCCTAGTTAATATGCATGTTCTCTTATTTATTACAATTTTCATTCAATTTTTTATTTTTATTATATTTTAAATCTTTGAACTTCTATAATATTTTATTGAGTTGTTTAAAAATTATTTTAGTAAATAAGATTTAATTTGGTTTGAAACTAATGTGTATTAGGAATTTCTAGTTAGCTTAGTCACTCAAGCTCCATTTGGATTAGCTATCAAATCTTACTAATAATCGGTACATATTGCTAGTAATTGATATTTAATTGATGTTTAAGTATTTGATAAAATTTTATGTACTTATTATTGATAATTGTAAAACTAGCAATATAATATTATTTTTTAATTAAATATAATATGTACATTTATTTACTATATACAAATAAATTAAAAAATAAAAATATAATACAATATTTATCATATGTTCAAATTAACAATTAATATTTAATATAAATTTTCATAATTAAAAAATTACAACAAAAAAATTTTTTTAAAAATGTGTTTGATATAAATTATTTAATTTTACAATTTATCATAATAAAATTTGTACTAAATTTTCATCTCAAAAATAAATTTTTGCTCTCATTAACTATGAGCAATTTTATCCCTTTAGGCATTAATTTGAATTGCTTTTGTATTTGCATGACTTGTTTTTATTTGGATTTCGTTAGAATTATTCGATGTATCACATGGCATAAAAGTAAGCATTCTCATTAAACCGTGAAAATATTGAAGCTTTAAATGCTTTTCTTATAATACAACTGTGTAAAGCAATGGACATAATAATATCTCTTCCTATAAGAAATAGATATGATCACTTGTAAAATTTTTCATTTTACCTTTCCATACTCAAAAAGTCTATTGAATACAACTTCTACAAGATGAATGTCAACAATTGAAAGTCTTTTAATTTTTTTTATTTATTACTACGGTAAAAATTAGATAAATGATACTTTACTTCTTCACATGATCTAATATAGCTTTTGATTTGCTAACATCGGACATTCACCAAAGAGTATTTTTCTACATAAAATTAAAAATAACTTGGAATCTTATATGTAAAAATTATAAAATATAACACATGCATATATAAGTACACATATCATATGAAAAAAGAAGAAACTCACATATTCTTTAAGAATAGCAAATTGAAAAAAATACCGAGTTGAGGACGAATCATCGAAGTATAAACTTTCATATGTACACTGAAGAGCAAAGTGCATATTAGTTTCTACATTTATCAGTATTCAACTAATTATTAGACAAATATCAAATTTGAATCCTCTAATCTTAAACAATTATATTCAAACCACAAAATAAGCAAATATTAAAAATTGAAAGTGAAAATAATTTTTAAACCCTTTTTAATGTGAATTTAAGCCATTAAAAATGAATATAGAATAACATAATAGTGTAGACACAACATAAGGGAGTTTGTAGTTTAGGAGGAAATCCAATGATGAAACCAGCGAAAGTAGAATCGATCTTCAAGGATTTCAAGTTGAAAAGTGAGACCAAAAGCCAAAAAAGTCTAATCGGATGAGATTTCATCCGAAAAGATGTGACCTTCATCCAATCAAATGAAATCCTAGAACCCAAAGCAAAATCCCACCAAAATGAACATTTTTGTGAACTATATTGCCGATTGGAAGATCTATTGTTTGGACGAATAAAAGCCTTCATCTTATTAGACAAACTTTCAACTGCCAAAAAGGGACACGAGTCCCTTTCTCATTAAACCAATTGTAGGTCATAATACTCTAACCTTTGGCCTTTTAAAGGAAAAATTTTAGCCTAATTTAGGAGGACTAAAGCAAAATTTCACAAATTAATCCTAAACATTCTCCCAAGCAGTAGAAAAACACAAAAAGAACCCAAGTAAAGGAGGAAAAGGGGAGATTCAAGGATTTTCCCATGTTTTCTCTCCTTTTTCTCACCAACCAAACACTTATTTCCAACCCTTAATCTCAATTTCTAACAAGTAATCCAAAAAACAAAGGGAAGCTTAGGCATTTTCCTAAGGACTACTTAATGCATTTTCCCCATTGTCGTATTTTCATCCTTACATTGCACTTTTAGTGGGTTTTTTTTTATATTCTTTTGCTTTTTAGGTTATTTTTATCTATTCTTCACAACTTTAGATCCCTATTTCATTGTATTTCTTACACTTCTTTTGGGTTTTCCCTATAATAAAGGTCAAGGGTTGACCTGGGCAGCTTTGGATACCTCAAAATCCTATTTTAGGACACTAGTTGAGGTTTTCTGCTTAGGAGTAAGGCCCGAATTCATTCAAATGGATGACCATCCATTCAGATGAATGCTCTTCATGTATAAAGTTGTAACATTTCTTGCTTTAAAGCTCAAGTTTTGTTAAGATAAAACTTACATATGGTAGAATGTCCTTAGTTTCGATTGGATATGGTTGTCTTCCTAAATAAAGTAAGCTCCTTTCTATCTGAATTCTTTTTTTTTTACCCATGTTTGGATGAAGATTGGATTAGACATCAGTTTCTCCTATCAGATGTGTACTTTTAATATAATAATAAAATCCGCAATCTTGAAATTTGCATGTGTGAGTTTCTTTTATTCACATGTGATTTCCTTTGGTTGCAACCTAAGGGAGATTTGATCGGATTATCACATGTTTGATCAGCCTCAAGGGGGCCCTATATGAGCATAAACTGCTTGTTTTTACAGTCATCTATTTTTGTGTAACGCCCAAGAATCCCGAGATTATGAATAGTATGTCCCGAGATGTGAATATTATTTTCGAGACCCGAGCTACACTATATGACCAAATGCAAGCGTTAATCATAAAATAATTTTGGGCAGAATTTGAAATGAAAATGAAGTCATTAAAATGGTTAAAAATGCAAGTAAAATTTTTACAGCAATATCCTGTGAATAGTAACTTAGTCTAAGCTAAATAGTAAAATATTTTGTTTTTGCTCAAAATGACCCGGGAATGGCACAACTTGATACTTAAAAATTCTAAATAGTTCGTTGGTAATGGAATTTGAATTTTTGAAAGGCAAGAAGCAATTTATAAAAATTGAATGAGAATTAACATATTAATTTAATTTGATTCCTCTCAATTGTTAAGTACAATTTTCTCAAGACTTACAGGTTTGAATCAAGGGAATTAATGATGCTTTAAAGGGAATTAAATGAGGCTCTTAAATGAAAGAAATAATTTTAAAAAGAACATAAGATGTTGAAGAATAATGGTGAATGTTGGATTGTACATGTGGAATAATAAAGGCCCTTGATAAAAAAAAAACACTGTATAAATGGATTAAATCTTAAAGGAATGGTTAAGAGAGTAAGAACTCTTCATCTTCTCTCACCCATAAACCCAACGCCATTAAAGGACCTTCGAACCACCATTTTTATTTCTTCAAACCACCAAATCAAGTCTAATTCACTTCAATTCCACCACAAAATCAAACCCTTATGACCTCTAAGTTAATAATTAAGGGAGAGAAAGTAAGAAGAAGAGCTTTTAGGGAGAATTTAGTGATTAGAGGCAAGGATGAATAATGCCCCTAAATTGAGTAAGTGTTCAATTATGCAATTTTATATTTTTCTATGGTGTTTTCAAATGTCAATTAAGTGTTTCTCAAGTCAATTTCAAGTTTGGGATTGCCTAGAATTTTATTTGAATTTTTCTAAGTGAAAATACATTATATTTGTAGAGAAAGTGGATGCAACTCAAGGGAAAGGAAAAGAGAAGGTGTAGAAAGGCTTGTGTGAGGCCATTAATATTATTTGTAAGTATATTCAGTAAGATATACAATATTTGTGTACAATTCATCATTTAAAGTATGTGTTCATATGCTTGAATTGCATAAATATTAAGCATAAGCATGTATAATTTGAAATTAATGGTATTTTAATGTTAATTGGTTGTTTAGCATATGATTTAAATAGAAATTAAGCTAGTAATTGGATGGTATGAGTGTGTCACTAATATGGCCAAATGGTATGGTTATGTGTGTGCATGTTTATGCGACCTAGCATGAGCATTTAGCAATCGTAGGATGTAAATGTTACTTGATTGTTAGTATAAAGTTATATAATGGCATATAAAGTTTGAAATGTACATTTTGTATTAAAAACCTAAGTTGGCCAAATGGTCTAATCATGGAAGAATTAAGTAGTTGTGTGACACCTCCTACTGGATTCTTGAAGAAACCCAATAAGCGGTGCACTTTCCACTAGGTTACCTATCCTGAAGTTGCTATTTCAGTTCATTCATTTAACTTTTACTAAATTCTTATTATTTGATTCAGCTTAACTCCAAAATTTGTTCTGTCTTTTTATAAGCTCAACTTAAGGTCATACAAGTCTATTTATACCACAAATAGCCATTCATAGACTTCTTAGATTTTTACTTAAATCCGACAGCATAATGACTGTCAGGTGACTATCCAAAAATTTAAACATGTAAAAACACTTCTATAAACTCATTTCCATATCTCCTAGACCCTTCTGGTCCCCTAGATATCACCTAACATCATCTGTC
>CANXYI011973272.1:0-10159 GCA_948208565.1 Hura crepitans
TAGTCTACTAGGCAGACAACCCCTTGTTATTTGCACCTTGGGTGCTAAGATTTAATTGAGTCGATGCAGCGGCATAGGTCTAAAATGAGGACCACTACACTAGATTATTTTTCTCTCTAGATCCAATGTCTATTAAGGATATCTGCTAAGTTTGGTTAGTTGAAATAATTAAACTAGATTAATAAATTCACATATGACTGTGAAGTTAGATATATAGGCATTTTAGTAATTTTTCTCTGATAATGAATAAATGCTTAAACATGGTATAACCTATGCATGAAGTGACTAATAATAACTAAAGACATAAATTATATGCCTTGGGATAAATTAATTGGATAACTACGGGCAAAAATATCTTAGGGGTAAAACATTAATTATGCATGTTAGTTTCTTTAACTGAACTGGGGTATTAGTATAAGACCAGAGTAAAAGTATAATACAAGGATTAACTTACTGGATATGTTTTAAAATGCTTAAATTCACCACTGAGTATTTTTACACTCAATGTACCTATTTCGATGCGTAGGTAACTGAAATAGGGACATCACCTCATAAAGCATGCAAGGAAGTTCAGAGGACACATTGAGAAGGTGGAACATGTATACAAAGTAGATTTTGTACTCTATGTACTTAGGTGGGGAAAATAGGTGTGATGTATATAAGGGGCATAGGGTAGTATTTATATATATCAAACCATGTTGTAATTAATTAGTAGATGATTTGTTTTCTGTATGTATGCTCTGTGTTGCATGTTTGTGAGCTTGAGGCTCTATATGTTTTTTTGTGGCTTGAGGCCTATGATTGCTATGCATTAGATGATCTTGATAGGATGACAACTGGGGGACTAAAAAGGTCCAGGAGTTTTGATATACAATATTGAACCATCTATAATTAGATATGATTTGGGGAATAGTGACTAAGATAGCCGTTGTGCTACCTAATTTTTAAATAATACCAATTTGTGTAAAATGTTATCTGTAATAGCTAAAACATGATGAAATGAATTAAAATGGATTATACGAACTGATCCAAATAATTTTGGAATCAGATAAAGTTGTCTAGTGCATTATGTGTAAAAGTTAAATGAATGAGCATGAGAGAAATTTTAGGATGGGTAACTTGGCGAGAAGTGCACTACTTATTGGGTTCCTTTGGGAATCTAGTAGGGGGTGTTACATTTTGTGGTATCAGAGCATAGGTTAATGTTCCTAGGCTAATTACATGAGAGGAAATGTTTATGTTTCAAATTCCTCTGAACTGTTATGCTGCCCAAGGCTGAGAAGGAAAAGTCTTTTATAATACAAGAGTAATTGGTTAAGTTGCTTAAAGGAGGGGACAAGGAACTAATTGGTTTTGTAACCATAGCTATATAAGGAACAGGTTATGTGTCAGCACCTAAAGCTAGTAATGCTGCTCATCAACCAAAGTCACAAGTGTCTAATTAATAATAGGCAGGAGTAATCCCTATCCTGGTACATTAGGAAGTATTACATGAAAGGATCTTACCAAATTCTTAAAGTATGTAAAGAGATTATTTTCAATAATATATATACAGAATATAAGAGATTCTTGATAGAACTAAATGTAGGGTCAAGGATATAGACATCTAACTCTCAAAAAGAGAGATTTTGCAATACTAGTACTAGTTGCATGTGGCAAGAAGGAAGTGGTACTAGAAAGGAGAGATCTCTTTTATTGAAGAGGTAGTCAAGTCATGGGCATAGCCTCAGCCTAGGTCCTAGCATTAGCCAGGGTACTAAGGGCAGAGGTAGACACATAAATAGAGGATAAGGCAGGCTTCTACTAGTAGAACTCCATTGCCTCCTCAGGTCAATAGTACTCTTTATACATGGGGTAACACAAGTGGACCTCCTATACATGGCACTTGTTAAATGAGGCACTAGGAATAGGGCAGAGAAGGCAAGAAAGGAGATGTCCCGATTAGGGTGTTAGAGACCACTCTAGAGAGAGTGTCCTCAGAGACAAATAGAGGGTGCTCAGACACAGAAACCTAATGTTAAACCCCAAAGTAAGGGTTAGAGGTAAACTAATAGAGAGCAGTCTAGTGCTAGTTAGGGTATTAGAAGTAAAGCTTGTGCTTCTATAACACCCCCTACTAGATTCTTGAAGGAACCTAATAAGCGGTGCACATCTTGGAAGGTCACCCATCCTAAAATTTCCCCCATGTTCATTCTTGTAACTTTTACTTATACCACACTAGACAACTCTAACTTACTCCAAAATCATTCATATTAATTCTCATAGTCTAGATAAGTTTGTATCAACATGTTTTAACTATTACATAAAGAATCCAACTCAACTGAATATCATCTAAAAATCTGGCAGCATAGCGGCTACCCTGGTCACTATCCAAAAATTCAAATTCCACCTATACACACTCTAATATTATATATCACCTCTCCTGGACCGTTCTAGTCCTTTATTTATCATCCTATCCATATTTTCTATCGCACAGTAATCATAGGCCTTAGGCTATAATAAAACATACAGAGCCTCAGGCTCACAAACACACAACCCAAAGCATATATACATAAGTGAAATCATTTCCTAGTTAATTACAACATGGTCTGATATATATACAAAAACTACCTTGTGCCCCTTATATACATCATACCCATTTCCCACTAAAGTACATGGAATGCAAAATCTACTCATGCCATATTTTTCACCTTCTCAAAATGACCTTTGAACTTCATCGCATGCTTTACGAGGTGATGTTCATATTTTAGGTACCTGCACATCGAAACAGGTATGTTGAGTATAAAAATACTCAATGGTGAATTCATCATTAAAGCCATGTCCAATAATTAATTCATACATAGAAACTTATTTTGTCCTGTACTGATTGCCCAAGTTCCATTTAAAGTGCTATCAACCAAAATTACCATTTTACTCCTAAGGTGTTTTTGTTTGTAGTTATCTAATTACTTATCACAAGTCATCTAATTTATGTACTTAGTCATTATCAGCCATTAAATGCTCAAAACTATAGCATTTTAAGTTTTTAATTATTAGCAGTGGAAATTTACTAAAATACCGCTAAGGGATTTATATGTCATGAAATAACCTTTTTTGCTCACATAAATTATTCAAAGTAGTTATTAACATTCATAGCATGTATGCTTTACATTAATCAATTTATTTCAATACACAAGTGTAAAATGACCAAAATGCCCCTATGTTTGTAATTCATCAATACTCATAAAATATAATCTAATCATGCTTAATTTTTATCTCTAATAACAATTTTAATTATTCACTTGATTTAATTCACTAGCTTGATTAGGAAGATGACACTTAAAAACACTAGATCTAGAGGAAAAATAGACTAGTGAAGTGGTCCCCATTCTAGGACTACACCGTTGCACTAGTATGTGTGCCATAATGGAGATTAGCTCGTAGCCTCTCCAGACACAATTAAATAATAACTATGTGACATAATGGAGATCAGCCCGTAGGCCTCCCCAGCCATAAAAAAATCATAAAAAATGTGAAATAATTGAGATTAGCCCGTAGGCCTCCCCAGCCATAAATATGATCTCACATCTAAGTGACATAATGGAGATCAGCCTATAGCCCTCTCTAACCACAAATAAGATTTACTACCTAAACATCAAACAATTAGTAGCTAAAAAAACCTTAAGTTGACCAGTCAAACCATCCAGTGGGTGTCTAACTAATAGGCCGAGTAGTTCATTTTAAGTTTATTTATTAACCAAAAGTGTCTTTATAATATTTAAGTTGCAATAATAGACAATTATAAATTTAATCACACTATTTTTTTAACCAATCTAGTATAGCCACAATTTGGCTCTACTAGGTAAAAATCCCATAATAATATTAAGTCCTATTATTACCAATATTCAAGACTTAATATGTTATAATTTATCATAGCATTAGTTCTCAAAAAAATAACACTTTCTGTCTGGTGACATTTTTGGTTCAGGGAGAGTTATAGGTCATTTTAATCACTTTTTAGGACATAGTTCTAGGACTATTTTAAGTCCAATTATAGCACAATTTTCAATATCTTATTATTTACATTCATAGGCCTAAAGCTAAATATAACTAGGCCACTTCTAAGGCCAAACAATAGGCATAATTGCCATCATACACAATCATAAACACTAACCCTCAAAGGCATACAAATAAGCATGGTTTCTATTTACAATCCATAGCCCTTATAGGCAAAGTTTTAAGCCACTTTTTTATACGATTGCTAATTTAGTTTTAAGTCATTTTCAACTTGCTTTTCATGCCATTACTTGAATAGATTTCATACCCCTTTCTAAGGTATTCACTACCTATGTTTATGACAACAATAATTCAATTACTCATGCATTCAAGCTTAAGTTCAGTGTACATAACATAGATCACTCATCATCTCATTTTTCATGAGTTAACTTCCTTATGAAACTAATCGAAGGCCTTAATAATGCATTCCTCTAGTGTTAATTTTGCAATTATCCATTAATCAATAACATCATCATACTTACATGCATGCCTTGATCATTTCATGCCATTCAAGTAGCCACAAGCTTGCCATATGCCTCAACCACCACTAATTTTCCATACTTTCATGAACAATTCAAGTCATATCATACCAAAACAATTACTCATACATTATAGGTCTAAGGCACATGTAATTTCTAGCCTTGAATACTACTTAAGACCACACTAAATAAGCCACACACCTTTACACACATGTACAAACTCTTAGCCACACCTATATTACACACTAAACATGCATTCTTTCATGCCTTTACACATAATGCCATTTACTTTCAATGCCACCATAGGAAGAGTTTCCTTCCTCTTGTTTAAGTGGAATTATCAACTTGGCATTCACCCTTACCACCTGCCAAGGGTGTTAGGCCACCTAGAAAATTATGGGTAGGTCCCACAGCCACCCGGGCCACCCTGACATGTCTCGATTTTTTGTAAAACTTCAAAAATTAACCAAAATTTACTCAGACCTCTAAAAATTACAATATTTGTATTAAAATTCCTATTTTAATCCCTTCTACCTATTCATAAATTTTTGTGGCCAAATTCCATTGATAGGGTAGTTTTCGAACTACCTCAATTTTCATGTCAGCCTTGAAAATTACAAAAATTCACAAACGACCTCCGATTTCAAAAATTCTTTCACCAGTGGACTCAGTGTAATTTTTAAGCTTTAAGGTCTGCTATTTTTAGGTCCGTCTGGGCACATCCCATGTCAATCCCTGCTCAAAATTTTTTTCGCACCAAGGGGTAGCTTACAGTCCGAAATGAATTATTAGCTCTGCTAAATTTTTAAATTTTGCTCTGTTCATCAAATTAATGCCCCTCAAAGTTTGTGTAAGTGACTTGACACACCGTGTGCATTTCTCGAGGCTAGTGGCATTATTGATAGAGACTCGGTACATGGTTATTACATACTTAGTAAAAGATAATAATGTTGTAATTTTATGAAGGGGAATTTTATTCAAGTTGAATATTTTTTTAGTCTAAGTAGAGTGTATGGAAACTTTGGTTTTATTACAAAAGAGTGTAGTAATAAAAGGATATGGAGCAATTAAGAGTATAATTAAAACAGGCCAAAAGAATATGGATTAACAAGGAGAATTGAGCTTAATTAGTTAAACATTAAATGATTTTGGTGATTAATTAGGTCCAAGCAACTAAAGAAAAAAATAATGAAAAAAAAGAGAAAAAGAGACAAAAAGAAAAGGCGAGACTGAGAGGGATAAGGCAAAAATAAGAAGAAATTCATGAGAAGAGGATTTGAAACTCTATCTCAACTACTAGTCCTTAGAATTTGTATAAGAGCAAAAAAGGAATTGAGCAAAGGAAAAGCTAGGAAAAAAATTAAGCAAGGAAGAGGGTAAAATGACATATAAATTAGTGATAAATCTTGGAGGGTAAACCGATTCGGCCAGGTTAGTAAACCTTTGGAATTTTATGAATTTGTGATAGATATGAGTTTTTGAATTGTTTTTTTAAATGATTGTGGTGGAATTAATGGGTTAGAAGTGATGATTAAGGGGAGAAGTCATGAACGGCTACCGCAAGAGGGATATAATCAGATTGCTAAGTTGAAGAATTCAGGTGAGGATTCATAGTTGTTACTTTGGGTTTTCTTTTTACTTGAATTTATAGCATTAATCTCAAAAAAAATATATATATACTGGTTAAAGTGAAATTAAGGGAAGGTTGAAGAGTAAACCATGTGAGGTTGAATCTTTGTTTCGGCTTCCCTTTTTTCAGATTTATTTGACATGTAAATGAGCTTTTGTGGAAAAACCATGTGTGTGCCTTTGTTTAAACTTCAAAATTTTCTACTCTTGGGTTCTGAATATAGACTTTTGAAAGCTATATGGTTGTGCGATAGTGTGATGGGAAGGATTGAGTTAGGTGAGGAAGAAAATTTTCTAGTGATATGATAGCTTATTAATATGAAAGTAAAATTTTAGTTATGTGAACCTACAACTCCAGTTGCTATAGAATTTTGATATCAGCATCCTCGAACCATAACTATGGCATCCATGTAAGGAAATTAAAGTTGATTGTGAGGGTTAGGGAGCAATATAAGGAAAGATCAAAGTGTTATAAGGGAAAAAGGAATACAGAGAATGTGTAGGGACTGAAATAGGGAGGAATATATATGCTCGTAGTAAATTTTTCTACTAAGAATGGTAAATAGAAATTAGGAAGCTATAGTAGTTTGAATTAAAGGATGGAAATTATGAGTTAGAAAGAATTCGATTGATGAGAGTTTGGCGTTTGGATGGATGGCATTGGACAGTTGGCAGATACACACGCACACACATACATAAAAACATGTTTTTATTTTTATGGTTACATAACTTATGTGTAAAAGTGTTGTAATTCAGCAATTAGATAAATGTATGACTTGAAGCAAAAATTGGATATTTTAAGAATTGAAAAAAGAGAAAAAAAATGTAAACCAAGATGAGAATGGAAAAGCAAGTAGAGTATCCTAAGGTAAATATTCCAACGATTATTTCCTATTGTAGGTAGAGTATTCTTAGTATAATTGGGTTGTCATTATAGATTGGAAATATACCTCTAGTTGTACATAAGTACTTAGTTGATGAACACACTTAAGTACATCATACAACTATAATCCTATAAATATAAAAACTGAGGAACATTATGAGAAACAAATAGGTAGTTAAGGTCTCAAAGTTTAAAACACAATAGTAATATTAAGAGTCAAACCGGTATAGGCATGGTGCAAGCACCCTACAATGAATATAACCAAGATAACCCCTATAATTGAATTTCTATGTAAGAATGTTGTGATATGTGGAATGGTTAGGTAATAAGTGTAAGTTATGTAACCTAACAGTTAAATGTGTAGTCATTTTGCATAAGATTGGTTATGCAAGGGTGTATTAAGGTATTCTCATGATTTTAAGCCATGTGAGCAAGCCAATTAATAGTAGTGAGTAAATGTGTCAGTAAACTATTGGAGTTATCATTGATATAATTTTTATAATTATATAACTAATTAAAATCGGGGTAATATACCATTACACCTAGGTTGTGTATCAAATTTTATAATTAAGTAGAAGTGGCCAAGTATTGATCTTTAACATGTGTAGCTCCATTAGACAAAAGATATTATGATGTTGATGTGAGTGATTGTAAAAAGAATGTAAAATGCATGATAAGCTAAAACCATAAGTGGAGGTATATAAATTGGTCATGTGATTTCAGGTATTATCATCTATTAAGCTAAATTATGAGTATGACCCATATGTATGACATTACGATACTTATAAGATGATTAAGTAAATAGAAATTACTATATGCAAAAGCAAATAAATGGGATGGTGATGTTAATGAGTAAGGATTTACTAATTGAGACATATGTTAAAATGTAGAAGGTACTTATATAAAGGGTTAAAGTGCATATGTGTAATGATGTCAAAATTAGGAATATAGAATAGTGTAATAAAGAATGCATGTACCCAATGTGTGAAATAAGAGAATGATGTGAGTGAAGCATTTTTGAGATGTGATCTCATAAAGCATATTGTGTTTATGATATATTCAAATGGCCACAGATGAATATGATCCAAGGATCCTTGATTATTGTATAGCTTAAATAGATTAATACACGATGTGGAGGATGCTTGAATGCACTTCCTCTAGCAAATTAAATTAGTGCTTTAATGTTAGGTAAATGAAATTAATCAACATGAATAACATCTTAAACCTTAGTCATGTGTAATAGATTCACACAGCTATATCTAAGGTGATATGTTAAGCATGTTCCAACATTAACAGAGCCTAGGTAGTATCTTGCTAGAACTCAAGATAGGATAGACTTGGCATGCTAGGGTAGGGGTTTGTAGTATTGTAAGGCATTAGCTATGCCTCTTATTAGTTATCAGCTTAGCATTAGATATGCCACTTTATCATTTAGCAATTTGACATGGATGTGCCTCTTGACTAGTTAATTGGCCAAGGCCATAGCTCTATCAAATTTGATGAGGGTTTTAGACCCATTGTCAGTTCTTCCTCATTTATCCTTCCTCCATAAGTGTTCTATTTGTATATTACCTATCGCTCTCTTTTAATGTAATCATGAATAAATAAATAGTACAATACACATCCATGCATGATTTGCTCATTATGACATCTAATTAGATGTGCACACATTGTTATGCACTATAATGTGCAACAGCAAGATTTTAGTTATAAATAACCATGCTTATTAGTTCCAAAAATAGACAATTGCAGGTATAGTGGAATAAGTTTTTATACATCTAACAAAAAGATGTTAGTAGCATAAAACATTCAATTAGTATGGTATGCAACTTACATTACCAATTTTGGTCATGAAAGCATAATAGCTATAGCAAAATAATTGCTAAAGGTCAAGTTAATGTGTACCCTAAGATTGGTATGTAAAAACTTTAGTGAAATAATCAAAATTTAGCTTCAATACATGTTAGATTATTACTGAGTTATAATTAGGGTTTAAGAATACCTTAATTCATGAGATAGTAATTAATGGAAAAATATTAGGTACCCCAGCTATGTAAAGTTAATTATGTGCAATGATTTTAGACATAGTGACATGACACAGCCATAAGACATTAAAAGATTATAGATAATAGATGCACAAACTATAGTGTGATATTGATATATATAGTATACAAGTTATTACTACATGATATACACATGCACGGATTTTTAAGAAAAGCATGATATTAAGTAGGAATAAGACTTCTACGCACTTGTAATTAGTCTCTATATGCCATGAACACATCTGACAAGTTGTAATAAAGGTTAGAAAGTGTACTCCAAAATATGCCTTGTAACACCATTATCGGACCCCTGAAGACTTTTGATAATAGGTGTACTTTTAACCCAGACACCCGTCTTATTGATCCTTCATATATCAACATCTCACAGTCCTCAAGCCCCACATTCAATTCAATATAAAATTAAAGACAACTAGTCCCACAAGTTCCTCATTCATTTGTGCAAAAACTATTTATACAAATTTCTCACATAACCTATAGCTATTACATTAGTGCCATTACATAAAGTAAGTCAGATAAAAATCACCTCCCTTGCTGATTCTGCTACTATAATACACCCGTCTCGAGGCTGTCCTACTATTCCTACTACTTGTGCACCAAAACATTAGTACACTGAGTATGAAACTCAATGGTGAATTTAATTAATTAAAAGTATGTCTCACTTGTTACAAATGAGTAGTTTAATGTATGCATATTATAAGTTAATACATATGAAGGTCAAATAGTAACATATTTCCCTTTCCATTTAATTATCTATTATTATAATCTTTTAGTAAGTTAATTATATACTATTCTAATCCTTTAACAGATTAACTACACTTAGGTCGCTACATTAATTAAACCAAGGGGTTCATATAGCTATTTGACTCTTATATTCAGATTAATTGGGCATAGCCACCAATAAAATTATGTATATTATATATTATCCTTCTAATGTATTCCCCAGACACACTTGTATATACGTGTATTACTCTCAGTTAATTATTTCCTTTGGCTTACTTACATTTACTTTTCTTATATCCAGGACATCATATTCATCTAACTAGTTAATCAATTAAAGGTAATAGTGTTCA
>CANXYI011973317.1:0-11805 GCA_948208565.1 Hura crepitans
TCTTTCCTGTTTCTATATAATACTCTTATACTAAATATGACAGACCTTAAAATACATTCATCAGTTTTAAAATGATTTTACATAAATCTAAGCAGCATAACGGCTACTCGGCTAATAACCCCTAAAATATATCCTACACAAAAACACTTTTAATATCATATCCTTCACTATATTCAACTGTTAGATCTTTCTAGTCCCCCCATAAGTCACAGTACCCCACAATTATCAACACATAGGGCCTCAGGCCCATAAAAATCAAAAAGGATAGATAATTATATCATATCATATGTTTAGTAATACGTCAGTCACATAATTTAGATATATCTAGTATTTACACTAATTACGCCCAACCCCACATATATACATGAGTGTCATACTATCATATCATGTAAAGTACAGAAATAGTACCCTTAAGATATATGTCTACTACACTGCAAAATGACACTGAGGCTGGATAGCTACATTATCAATGATGTGTGCATCGAAACATCGATATGCTGATTATATAACTCAGTGGTGAATTTAATGCAATAAAAGCATGTCATGCATATATATATGCAACATACATATTATAGATCATAATGCAACATGCAGAAAGCCATTTGGTAAAATAATACTAATTTATTCATCTAGCTCATTATTTACATTTTTGGTGTCATGTCATTATTAATTTTCCAAGTTTCATTCCATGATTATTATATGTATTAAATATCACTAATTGCTTACAATCATTAACTTTAGTGTTTATTTTTACATTCAAGCCTGTACTAGATAGACGACACTTTAAGGCATTGGATAAAGAAGGAACCTAGGCTATGTAGTGGCCTATATTTTAGACCTCGGTAGCTGCACCTACCTAGTGCAGTGGCCCCATCTCCGAACCATCGTGGCTGCACCTACATAGTGTAATGGCCTATTTCAAGACCTCGGTAGCTGCACATGCCCTACATAATGCAGTGGTCCACATCTCGAACCACTGTGGTTGCACCCACATAGTGTAATGGCCTATATCAAGACCTTGGTGGCTACACTCGCCATCATAATCATCCAATAATAGCCTTGAAGGCATAGTATCTCTAGCAACTATTAATCCCTAGTTGATCGATTAACCCATCCAATGGGTGTCTAACTATTAGGCCAGCTCTATTATTTATTTATTATTTAGGTATCATTCATTTTATCTACTTACATTCTTGTCTACATTGCACAATTATGTTACATTCTTATGCCTATGTTATTGCACAGTTACAGGTCATTTTACGAGAATGGCACTATTCATTTGGTCCCTTTTTACTATTCATTTGGTCACTTTTCACTATTCATTTTGTCATTTTCCCATATTTCACATGACATACTTCCTCACAATTCATACCATATCGCTCCTCATCATATTCAGATTTCATCTATCATGGGAAGTTTCCATAATCACTATAATTCTCCCATTATATGCGAATACTTATATTCATCAAGTTTCATATTCCTTTACATACCACACATGCCATTCATTTCTCCTATTATGTGCATTTTTCGTTTACATTACTACTTCCATATTATGCCATAAACCAACATATTACTTACATATCCATTATCATATATTCATACCTCACATTTTATGGCATGTACATATTATCCATCACATTTTACATCATTTCACCTAATCATCATGTACCATACATGCATGCTCATGCCATGACACACATGACATACCATTCAGCCATATACACATCATGCACATACATATGTTTTTCTCATCCAAATGACATACATATCATCATTTTACCATTATTCATACATGATGGCATGCTTAATTCAACTAAACATGCACACACATACACATTCCCACACTTCCATACACATGTTTATGTACACACACATGCATTCACATCATGGCATTAAATTCACATACCTAGGGTAGCCTTACACCTTTTTTCACCACTTTATTGCCTTGGAACCCTTGATTCTTCACTATTTCTTCTCTCACCTACATATTAACCTAGAATTTAGAAAATTCATATAAAATCCTACAAAGGTCCAAATTGAAATCTCCAAGTATGGTTTTTCATAGAATTACAAAGGCTACTTAAAACAAAAATAAAAACTAAAAAACGAACACTTACACCCAAAAATATCACTATTCACTTCATATCCATATCTTCCATTTGAGGCCTTATTTTTTAGTGTTTTTACTTGGAATAAGTTCTAGGGATCATAGACGTATTTTTTCATATAATTTTTGCAAAGATTGGTAGAGAATTAAAGTTAGAAATTGAAGAAAATGGTAGGAGACTTTTCTTGGTGGGTGGTGTTAGTTTTGGTGGAGTGAGGAGGTTAAAGATGGCTTTTTTATCACACATGTGGCCTTCCTACATGTGTAAAGACTTGTTAAGTGGTGGCATGGTTAGATCGCAACACATGGTGATCTAACGGCCCAAATAATCCCGATTTCGTCTTAAACTTCTGACAATTTTAAAAATTCATCTATGCTTTTAAAAATAATCATTTTTGTTCCAAAAATCCTCGATTTTGCCTACATAAAGCCTCGTAAAATTTTAGGTCTAAACTCCAATGGCAAGTAGATATACTATTCACTCAATATAATAAGAAATTCCAAAAAAATATCAAACAATCTCATAAAATTAAAATTCCTTCACAATGAACTCAGTGGAATTTTTAACCTTTAAGGTATGACATTTTCAGGTCTGTCCTATAACACCCCTTACGCATTCCCGAAAGACACAGACAAAAAGTGCTACTTCCCATAGATCACCCATCCTTAAATTATCCCAGGGTTTATTCGTTTAACACTTATGACTTCTTTCATATTGTTATCCTGTTTTGATTGATTGGTGGTTATTAATGTACAACATTCTAATACTACCTATTTTAGTATGATAAAACACCATTTTACATCTATTATCCATTTTACAAAAAATTGGGCAACATAACGGCTATCCGGGTGAAAAACCAAAAATTTTTCCTGCACAAAAGCACTTCAATAACTGTCATCCACACATGCCACAACTCTTGGACCCTTCTAGTCCCCCAAGTCACATCACACACAGCCAACAGTATCAACACAGGGTCTCAGACCCATAGCACATAAGCAACTGATACAGTCATATAACATAACCTATACAGTCATACATGTGTCATCAGTTAAAGTTGGTTAAATAGTTATCATTACATGTTTACCCTATACATCATCTAAGACCATGTTTTTCCTATACATCCATACATATACATGAGTGTCGCTATATAATCTCTAACAAGTACAAAAAGATTACCAAAAGAGTAAATAATTATACTACACATGGGAAGGCTGGTAGCTAATCTCGGCTACGACTTGCACATTGGAATACCAACACACTGAGTATACACTCAGTGGTGGAATTGATATAACAAATGCATGTCATGCATATACACATATATCAATGATATAAAGTACATCCAAGCATGAGTAATGAAAACACAGCATATCATATGATCACAGGTTTATCAGCAAGGTCCTACACATCTTAATAACTTATTATGCAAGTAACCAATAATATTAGTCCTACTATTTTAAATCTAATTAATGCTTTTATTATTCAGGCCTATAACAGATAGATGACACTTTAAGACATCAAATAGCAAGATCTATGCTATGTAATGGCCCACATTTTAGACCTCGGTAGAAGCACCTACCTAGCCCGATAGCAAGGATTAGTTCCATGGAACCTCCCAATACCGAACTGGCAAACAGTAGGGATCAGTCTGTGGACCTTTTAATATATGCAAAAAGGATAGCTGGGATCAGTCCCGTGGGACCTCCCAATATCCTAAGTCATCATGTCTAACATAGCACTGGTGGATGGTAGGGATCAGCCCTGTGGAATCTCCCACAACCAATCCAATGGGTAGCAGGAATCAGCCCAAGTGAACTTCCCAATACCTGACTGTGCAGGGTTCAACATTCGAACCTCAACGGCTGCACCTTCAATATCCATCACACAACAGTAGTGCTAGAGGAACCTACTACCTAGCAGCTACTAATTCCCTAGTTAACCGGTTAACCCATCCAGTGGGTGTCTAATTGATGGGCTTAACTACTATCTACTCATTATTATTCAGCTACTAGTCATCTTTTAAGTGTTATAACCTTGCTAGTATCCCATAATTGCAATAAGGGTGCACTTACGTACCTTTCCCAGTTACGAGTCATTTTTCGTAGTAGCACTATTCATATGGTCAATTTTTCTCACGTTACTATTCATTTGGTCATTTTTACGGTTATCACTATTCATGCGGTCCTTTTCTTTCTATCATGGTTCCTATGCCATTACATGTACCAACCTTAATCCATGCATTTACCAACCATTATCATCTATATGATCACTAATTTATCCATACTCAACTATGCCTTTCTTTCCACATTTTCACTAACCATTTTCCATGCCATTTCATGTAATAACCTTACATGTCATTTTAGGCCATAACTCATTTATTCCTTAGTTGTTTATTGCCATGTCTTGTATTCATTTTGCTATGCCTATTTTCATGCCATTTACATGCCAATGCCATACATTTCATGCCATCCCCATACACACATGCCATGACATACATACATATATTTTTTAGCCATTACCACTACACACACTTCCACTCATTTTCTCTCACCCAAATCATGCATACACCATTATTTTCATGCCTTAAACACAATCATACCATCAATTTCTATCAATTCCATACTAAACCCTCACTTTCATGAACTCCATACACACTCACACATACATACACATGCAAAATCATATGGCATGCATAATTTACATCAATTCCACATACCTAGGGTGTGAAAACACCCCTTTTTCACCACTTTAAGCCTTGGTTTGAGCTCCCTTCTCCACTCTCTCTCTTTGACCTAACATACACAATTTTCACTTAGAAAAATTCTCTAAAAATTTTACAATGCTCCAATTAAAAATCTAAGAACATGGATTTCCTTAGAATCACCTAAGCTACCTAGAACAAAAATAAAAATTAGAAAATCTTCACTTACACAAGAATTTGGCATTATTCACCCTAAGTGATTATTTCTCTTTTTAGGCAAGTTTTTGCCAATATTCCACTTGAATTAGCTTTTAGAGGTCATGAAGGGTCTAAGGCATGTGATTTTTGTAAGAAATGGTGGTGTGTGGGAGGAGAGAGAAAGAAAAATGGTGGGAGGACTAAAGGGAAATGGCATCAGCTTTTAGGGGTTTTGGGAGGAGGATGGTGGGTTTTGCACATGTGACACCCTCACAAGTGCAAAGCCTATTATATTAGAGAGATGGAGGGCTCAAATTGTGACACGTGGTGATCTAACGGTCTGTATTCACCCGATTTCTTTTTAAACTTCAAAAATTCATTTTAATTTCTGTATACCTCTAAAAATACTCATTTTAGTTTTAAAAATCCTCGATTAGGCCCATTAAGAGGCTTATAAAATTTCAAGCCCAAATTCCAAAGACAACCCTAGTTACTATTCATATGTAAAAATAAAAAATTGTGAATAAATATCAAATGATTTCAAAAAATTAAAATTCCTTCACCAACGTATAGATTGGAATTTTTGAGGTTCAAGGTATGGTATTTTTGGGTCCGTCCGAGCATATCCCGGGGTTGTACTGGCACAACCTCATTTTATGTCACTATTCACTAGTTCTTAGCCCGAAATAATTTATTGGTTCTACTTTCATTTTGTCCATTTTCTAGCCTATCAAAGTTTTATGACCAATACGCCTCTTTCTGGCCTTAGTGAGGTACCTCGACTCAAAAGGAGCACTATTCATGCCTCGGAGGTACTGTTCATGAAACTTCAACTTACAGGCATTACAATTCTTCCCCTCTTAAGGAATTTTGCCCTCAAAATTACCTGTTGTAAATAAATGCAGGTATTGTGCTTTCATTTGTTCTTCGTTCTCCCACGTGGCTTCTATTGTCTTATGATGTCTCCAAAGGACCTTCATTAGAGGATAGACTTGTTTCTTAGCTGCTTTACTTCCGTAGCTAGGATCTGTATAGGTTCCTCCTTATATGTTAAATCTAGCTAAACTTGTATCTCCTTTATTGATATCACATGGGATAGGTCTGATCTGTACCGTCTTAACATGGACACATGGAAGACATCATGAATCTGTTGTAGCTCTGATGGCAATGCCAATTTGTATGCTAATAATTCTACCCACTCGGTGATCTCGTAAGGACCAATAAACCTGGGACTAAGTTTCCCCTTCTTGCCAAATTTGAGTATCTTTTTCCAGGACGACACTTTTAAGAATACCCTTTCACCGACTTCATACTCCATATCCCTCTATTTCAAATCTGTATATGATTTATGTCGGTCAGTAGTAGCTTTCAAGTTATCTCTTATAGTTTTGACTTTATCCTCTACATCCCGAATCAAATTTGATCCCATGATTTTTCCTTCTCCTACTTCCCTCAAACAAAGGGGAGTTTTGCACCTTTTACCATAAAACGCTTCATTAAGTGCCATTCCTAAGCTAGCCTAGTGGCTATTATTGTAAGCAAATTTAGCCAAAGATAGGTATTGGTCCCAACTACCTCTGAACTCTATCGCACAACTATGCAACATATCTTCCAATATCTATATCACTTACTCTGATTATCCGTCCGTTTGAAGGTGGAATGTAGTACTGTATGCTAGTCGAGTACCTAAGGCTTCATACAGCTTCTTCTAGAACCGAAAAGTAAATCGAGGGTCTTAATCTAAGATAATAGCTATGGGCACTCTATGTAGTCATACAATCTCATCCATGTAAAGCTATGCTAGCTTATCCAAGTAGTAATCCATCCTAATCGGGATAAAGTGAGCTATCTTCATTAATCTGTCCACTATCACCTATATAGCATCATATCTAGTCCTTGTCATAGGCCGCCCTGTCACAAAATCCATGGTGATCTTCTCCCATTTCTATTCTGGTATTGCTATGGGATGTAGCAATCCATAAGGAACTTGGTGCTCCGCTTTCACCTGCTAACAAGTTAGACATCAAGCTACATATTGTGCTATGTCCCACTTCATTCCTGGCCACCAATAGTGGGGTTTCAAGTCAAGCTACATCTTCGTGCTTCCTGAGTGCATGGAATATAGAGCTTTGTGAGCTTCTTTCAAAATTTGCGTTCTTAACTCATTTACTTCTGGAACACACAACCTGCCTTGATAATGTAAACTTTCATCAGCTCCTAATTCAAACCCAGTAGCCTTTCTCTCTTTGGCTTTACTCATGGTCTGCACCAACTGATCATCTTTCATCTGTGTCTCTTTGATTTGTTGCTTAAAATTAGGTTTAACCTACAGTACAGCCAAAATTGCATCCTCTTGTGTGTATGCTACTCTAGCATGCATGGTTTTCAAGGCAATAATAAACTTCTAACTTAAAGCATCCACAACTACATTTGCCTTTCCTGGATGGTAGTTGCTCAAACAATTATAACCTTTTATCAATTCTATCCATTATCGTTGCCTAAGGTTCAATTCTTTCTGTGTGGGTATGTATTTCAAGCTCTTGTGGTTCGTATAGATGTAACACCTCTCTCCATACAAGTAGTGTCTCCATACCTTCAATGCAAATACAATGGCTGCCAACTCCAGGTCATGTGTGGGATAGTTCCTTTTATGAGGCTTTAGCAATCTGGAGGTATATGCAATCACCTTGCCTTCTTGCATCAGGACACAACCAAGCCCATTGTGTGCAGTATTACTATATATGATGAACTCCTTTCCTTGTTCAGGTTGAGTAAGGATCGGAGCCTCGGTCAACATAGTTTCTAACCTGTCAAAACTGGCCTGGCATTTATCATCCCATTCAAACCTCACTTCTTTTCTCAACAATCAAGTCAGTGGGGCTGCAATCATGGAAAAGCCTTTAATAAATCTCCGATAATACCCAGCTAATCTTAGGAAGCTTTGGATCTCCTTCACATTTCTAAGAGAATTCCATTCTAACACTGCTTTTACTTTGCTCGGGTCCACTCTAATGCCTTCAGCTAAAGCAATATGGCCTAAGAAGGCAACTTCCTTCAACCAAAACTCACATTTGCTCAACTTAGTGTACAGTTTTTTCTCTCTTAATATCTGTAATACAATTCTAAGGTGCTTCTCATGTTCCTCCCTACTCTTAGAATATACCAAGATGTCATCTAGAAATACCACAATGAACTGATCCAAATAAGGCTTGAACATTCGATTCATTAAATCCATAAAGGCTACTGGGGCATTCATGGGCCCAAATGGCATCACTAAGAACTCGTAATGCCTATATTGCGTTCTGAAAGTAGTTTTAGGGATGTCAGCTTCCTTAATCTATAACTAGTGGTACCCTGATCTCAAGTCCATCTTCAAAAAGATGTTGGCACCTCGTAATTGGTTAAAGAGGTCATCAATTTTAGGCAACGAGTATTTATTCTTGACTGTTACCCTATTCAGTTGCCTGTAGCCGATACATAATCGAAATGACCTATCTTTCTTTTTCACAAACAGTACAGGTGTTCCCTAAGGTGAGGGACTAGGCCTAATGAAGCCTTTATCCAACAATTTCTGTAACTCCACCTTCAACTCCTTCAACTCTGCAGATACCATCCTATATGGAGTGATAGATATTGGGGCAGTGCCAGGGTATACCTCAATCCCAAAGTCTAATTCTCGATATGGTGGCAATCCAGGCAATTCTTTAAGAAATACATTGAGGAATTCTGATACCACAGGTATCTGATCAGGATTAGACACTGCATTACTGGTGTCAACTATATGAGCTGCCTCATATCCTTTGGGATAAGTCACCTTATTGTGATGGCTGAAATCATATTAGATAAGGAATTTCTACTGCCCATAATAGTCACCTCATGTCCCTCCTTCGTCTGAAGGCTAAGTTTCTTCTTCTCACAATCAATCATTAACCGATGTTTTGTTAACCAATTTATACCCAATATAATATCGAATTCATGGAATGGAAGTTCAATAAAGTCCATTAGGAACACTCGTTCTTGTATCATCAAAGGACAGTGCCTATAGCCTATGTTCATCGTCACACTCTGCCCAATCAGGTTACTAACTTGGATGTCTAAATCTATTGGTTATTGTTCTAACCCTCTATCTCGGGCTTATGTGGTGCAAATATAAGAGTGTGTCGAGCCTGGATCTATCAAAGCTAATACAGGTGCATTAAATAAAAAGAAAGTACCAGTAATCACATCGAGAGCCTCTGCCTTGTCGCAGGCCTAAATAGCACACTGGCATGCCAAGGCTCTAGCCTCAAATCTACTCCTCTGGCTACTACTCAGCTATTCCTATCTACTCTATCTCGACCCACCACTAGGTGCTACTGCTACTGCTGATGCCTGAGTCTATGCATCCTTGGGCTATCTCTATCAACAATCCCACTAAAAAATCTCTAGCTTCACAGGTGAAGCATTCTCCCCTCCTAGTCTACCAACACTGGCCCTAATACCTCCTATTGCAAGTCCCACACATAAGAGGTGCACTTCTGGTTGTGGAGATAGGGGCATTGGATGCCTATGGCATAAGTCAAAGCCTAGGTGGAAGAGCCTGACCTGACCTCTGAGGCTGAGCTTGCCTCTGAGACTGCTGTCCAGGCTGCCTCTATGACTGCTATCTAGCATAAAACTCCCACTACCTCTTGCCTACTTCTGGAGCTAAACTAGTCTGACTAGCTACAAATGGTCTCTTTTTCTAGAACAACTCCCACTTTTCTTGTAGCATTTCCTCCATATTATAATCTGCTGCTACCAATATAGAGAAGTGTCTGATCTTTAGTGGTGGCAATCTACATCCACAGCTCAATGTTGAGGCCATTTTTGAACCTCTTACACTTCTCCTCGTCATCAGGTAAGAACTCCTCAACATATCTACTCAAATGAGCAAAGTCTTTCTTATATTTTGACACTTATCTCTGCCTCTGCTCAGGTCCGGGAATTCCTACCTCTTTTTGTCCTTGTAGGACTTAAGTATGTATCTCTTACAGAACTTTTTCAAGAAGTAGTCCCATGTAATCTCAGCTGTTACCCTTCTCCTTTTGGTTGTATCCCACTAGTGGAATGCCTCTTCTTGGAGAATAGAGGTGGCACACTTTAAGCTCTCATCCTTAGTACACTCTAATTGTTCCAAAATCTAAAGGGTTAGTTCTAGGCAATACTGAGCCCTAGCAACATCATCTTCTCTCGTGCCCAGGAAGTCCACAGCTCCTATTTTCTTCACCCTTTCTAAATAACTTTTCTGCAGAATAGCTAGTCGTGGTGGTGGAGGTGGTGCTGGAGCTAGTGGAGGTGGTGCAGTAGTATGTCTCAACAATTCCACAATCTACTACAGCAAAGCTGGTGAAGCTTGGGCCTAAGGTTGTGGCTGAGGTAAAGGCTGACGTGTAGCAACACTCGGCTCAAGTGTGGTTGCACTCACTTTTGGCCCATGGGAGCATGGTTAGCCACGTCTTCTCCTCGATCTGGTGGTGTCTATTCACTCATCTTGTATCACTACAAAGAGAACAACCTATCAACCTCATGCAGTATAGCTTTATCGTAACACAGACTCCTAGACTTTGGCACTCATGTATACAATACCAAAGAACACCTAAACCTACTCTGATACCACTAAATATAACACCCCTTGCCCATTTTCGAAGGACATAGACAAAGAGTGCTACTTCTCGTAGGTCACCCATCCTTAAATTACCCTAGCGTTCATTCGTTTAACACCTATGACTTCTTTCATATTGTTATCCTGTTTTGATTAATTGGTGCTTATTAATGTACAACATTATAATACTACCTATTTTAGTCCGATAAAATACCATTTTACATCTATTATCCAGTTTACAGAAAATTGGGCAGTATAACGGCTACTCGAGTGAAAAAATAAAAATTTTCCAGGCACAAAAGCACTTTTATAATTGTCATCCACACTTGTCACAACTCTTGGACCCTTCTAGTCCCCCAAGTCACATCACACATAGCCAATAGTATCAACACAATGCCTTAGACCCATAACACGTAAGCAACCGATACAGCCATATAACATAATCTACACTGCCATACATGTCTCATCAGTTAAAGTTGGTTAAACAGTCATCATTACATGTTTACCCTATACGTCATCTAGGACCATGTTTTTCCTATACATCTATACATATACACGAGCGCCACTATACAATCTCCAACAAGTATAGAAAGATTACCAAAAGAGTAAACATGTGACACCCCCTACCCGTTCTCCCTGAACAGATAAGGTGTGTCTGTACTTCCCCTATTTCTACCTCAGGCACTACCGGATATTTTAAGATATTCGGGCAGCATAACGACTGCCCTGCTACCTAGCCCAAATTTAAACCTGCAAGAAAAATACTTCTAAACACCAAACAACATCCACATACTCCAATGGACCCTCTGGTCCTCCAAATCACAGTCAATATTCAGCAGTTATCAATCTCAAGGTCAGAGACCCACCAACAGTCATACATTCACAGAATAACCATGATATATATAAAACTATAATTCCAAGATATACTACCTATGATTGTACATACATGATACTGCAGTTTCACATATACAACCTATATCCATTATTTACATGAGTGCATACCTATACATCTTATAAAAGAAAGAAAATAATATACCAAAAGACTTGTGACCAGCTACACTGTGCTCCTCGTCTGATGCTGTGGGCCCCTCTGTCTACTACCTGCGCATTGGAACACCGATACGCTGAGTATAAAACTCAATGGTGGAATATATCAAACTAAATATGTCATTTAAGCA
>CANXYI011973350.1:0-10691 GCA_948208565.1 Hura crepitans
TCACATGTATTTTATGTAGCAAATCATAAAAGTCACCTTCCTTCTTCCCCACTTAAGCCAATGCCATTCCCCCTCCCCTTTCTGTATGTTTTGTTTTTCAATTTTCCTCTATTTTCCATACCTAAGCTCTAATTTGCACCCTAAAATCGATCCTTATCACTCTGAGAACTTCAATTTAGTGTCAAACAAGCATGAATAAGGTGATTTTAGAGGAATTTTAGGGTTTGATGGTTTAGGATTTCTAACCCCTAAATCTAGGTAAGCCTATTTTAATCCCCTAATATTTTTCTAGGTAATTAGGCATGCTCAGTTTAATGGTTCTAGCATTATTTTTGTGTCTGGTGTAGTGTAGAATTTTCTACGAATTTTTCTAACTTAAACCTTATTATGTTTTTAGAGAACTTGAAGGATACCCAAGAAAAAGGCAAAGAGAAGCTTTAAGGTATCTTTTGGGAAGCTGAATATTCAATAAAATATGTGTACACATTTATGTTTTCAAGAATATGTGTGTAATGCCTAAGTTGTTAGTTTAAGGATTTGGTTAACCTTAAAAATGTAAATGGGTAAGATTAGGATTTATAACATGTTAAATAAGTGGAATGAATGAAAGTTGGGTTAAAAATAAATTAATTGAAATGCCTCTAATGTTGGCTGAATGATATGTATAAAAAGGGTATTACCATAATTAATGGAGCTATTGTTGGTGTATGAATAATTAGTGTATATAGAGTTTAATTATATCAGTAAATTATGCTTTGGGGGTCAAAGTTTGATGATCATGCATGACATTATAGGTTGGATGTATGAAACATGTGTATGTTTGTGTGGTAAAGTGTGTGACATGCACTGGGTGTTACCATAATGTAACTTGTAATATGTGCTAGAATAATGGTGGAATGAATGAGGAAATCTAGGTTATATATGAATTTTATGAAATGACTATTGGTATGAAAAAAGAATATCAATAATGAGTTAATGTCACAAAACTGTGACACACGTAATCAACTATGACATTGTAAATAGAAGTTAACATGTATGTGTTAATTAAGTGTTTATATAAATGGACATGGATATGTATTAATGTATATAAGCTATGTAATGTAAAGATAACTTAAGTGAAGATGTTAATACCCTATATGAGCTAGACGGCCTACTAGATAAGTTGATTGATCAACTAGGGAGTTAGTAGCTACTAGGAAACTACGGTATCATTTTCATATGGGTGCAGCCATCGTGAGGTCCATGAGGGCCACCACACACCTGTATGTCCTATATTGATCTTCTATTTTATTTGTATAGGTGCAATCACCATCAGGTCTATGAGGGCCACTGCACACTTCCATGGGGGTGTAGTTGCCATAAGGTCTATAAGGGCCACTACACACTTTCATACTAGTGCAACAGTCAGGATGTCTAAAATTCAGGCCACTACATACTATGATCTCAATATCTAGTACCGGGATATAAGTTTATCAAATATGGGCTAAGTATACAGTTAATGAACATAGAAAGAAATAAAGACAATTAAGTGTGAAATCCATATGCAAATATAATAATGATTTAATATGGTTAAATATGCTGTTACATAATTATGCTTTTGTACGTAATAGCTTTATGACATGTACTTGTATGCACATTGCATGTTTTTTGTAAATGTGTGTAAGTGGAAGCATATTTTACTGAATACACAATTGATCTTTATGCTTAGTGTATTGTGTTTTCAATAAGTGCACTATTGATAGCCAACATCAATTCAGCCTTAACACAATAGTGCAGTGAACTTGATAGCCACCATTTTGGTATATTTTTGTATTCCTTAGTGTGATATATATCATGATAGATGACACTCATATGTAATTAGTTAGACAATTCTAGTTCAGTTATGTAAAGTGAATATGATAGATCTTAATGTAACAGTGGCATGTATGTGTGTGATTATACACTTTTCTTACTATTGTGATTGTTAGAGATGATTTGATTACTATTATTGTGATGTTAATGGTTCTAATGGATTAGGAGGATTAAGAGCATCTCATAATGTGGATTGAGATTGAGATTATTTAGAACTATTGTTTTTAGCAAGTTTTATTTTAGGCTTTGTCACTGTGCAACCGTCATATTGCTAGATTTTTGTTAAACTGGAACATGATTAGGTATCCGTGAATAAATGTGCACAATTAAACTAATTGTATTTTTACATACTCCATATAATCATTGGCTAATTAAAGGGTTTTAAAAAGATAAAAATAAAATCAAGTAAGTTTATCAAACAAGATCAAGTTATGTTTGTTAGTGTGTCATCACTTATACAGGATGCCACAATACTGGTTTGATCATTTTACGTCTCATTATTATATTCATTACTTATTTAGTTACCATAGTGTGATTGTTTTATCTTGAAAACACATCTTTTTTTTTATCATTCATTATGGCTTTCATACACAATCTCTACTCCTAACCAATATATTTGAAACTACTGTCTATATACATGTGTATGATAAAACACTTACAAAATCATTAATGTAAAAACATTAAAATGCTCATGGTGGACTTCTCTCACCTATATCTTTAGTTTATTTGCTTTAGTGATCACTAGGATTCGATCCACTACTTTGCTTACCTCGATCCATCACTTATGCATTAGCAAAAGCCAATGTGCTTAGCATAGTCGCTTACTGGTGTATACTAGTACTATGAAACTTGTTTTCTTGATTGTTATTAAATTATATATTTATAATTCTTTACTAAATTCTTTAATTGTCCATTAATCTTCCTTCTGTCTACCTCTAGAAAGGCATAGAATTTATTCAAGTAATTATTATAGTTCTTTTGACTTTATATATTTTGCCTTAGCTACATTATCTTTTATTACCAATACAAACTTAATTTAACTATTTCTTTATTTGTACTTTTGTCCTTATATCTATTAGTCCCTCAACCTTTTATATCTTTAATCTTAGTTTGCACAATAGTTCTATTCTTTACTGTTATTTATATTATGTTTATATTATGTCCTTTATGACAATTAATATATTTCTAATACCTCATGTTTCGCTTGTCATCTTTACTTATTTTAATTTATTTTTAAACCTTTTAATTCATACACATATAATTGTGATATTTATACATCATTTCTTATCTCAAAAATATGAATCATCATTAGACTACTAATTTTTTATCTTAAATTTATGAATTTCCTTTTACTTCATTCATGTATGTGTATATTAATACTGACTATTCAATTATTCAAGTTCGTTCTGTACACGCTACTATTCATGGTATCATGTTTTTATTCTATGATAGTCATAATAATGTGTTATTTATCTTTAATCTCATTACCCATTTACCTTAGCCTATATTTGACAGACATAAGCTCAGTACTAGACAATGAGATGTAATAATCATATAGTGGTGCACATTTTAGACCTCATTAGCTATTGGACTAGCATGAGAGTATGCAGTGGGCCTTCTAGACCTCACGAATGCTACACTAGCATGAATATGTGTGGTGGCCCTTTTGGAACTCATAGCTACTACACCAGCATGAATATGTGCAGTGGCCCTTATAGACCTCACGGCAGCTACACCTTCATAAGAATATGTATCATCAAATATATAGAAGTGCAGTGCTCCTCTTAGACCTCAATAATGGCTGCACCTTTATGATAACAAACATCATAGTGTCATAGCAGCTGCTAAATCCATAGTTGACCGGTTAACCTATCTAGTTTAAGTTATTCCACTCATATGGGCTTTTAATCATCATAATTTTGTCTCATTTTCTAACCGTAGTTCAAGTTTTAGGCATTTTCCATATCATATCTCGATAATACATGTATGAATAAAGCTTTTATTGAAGTATCATCATTGTAGTGAAGTTATCTATACTTGTAATGAGTATGTTTATAAACTTAAATCCATATTGAACCCATATTATTTGTAACACATGTACCACCACTATTTTTGTCATTTGAGTTTCTTAATTTAGAATTTTCTTCAGGTTTTTTTTCACCCTCATAATTTCCTTTATTATTTAGCTATTTATTATTTTGCATCACTCTTACTGTTTTATATATGGATTGAATTATTCTTCCTATGTTTTAGTTTCTTTACATTTATTTAGGTTTATAGAATTTCTTTATTCATAATGTTCAAATATTTATTTTATAATCTTTCTTTATTTTAATTGTAATTACTATTCCTGTATTTCTTTATTATCATTCGTTTTTAAGAAATAAGGTTTATAATAATTATAAATATATTTTTATTTTATCCAATTAAACATATGATTTTCTTTTCTTACATATGTAGTCTTACTTTAATTCTTATTAAATAATTTTTTTTTCATATACCTTATCTTATTTTAATTTCTAAATAGAATTTATTTACTTTACTCTCTCTTCCTTTCTTTGATTTCAATTCACTTGTGCAAAATCATTTACTTAATAAAAATTTATTTTCTGATTCTATAAGTCTTCTTTATTTCTAGTATTCATAAACTATAATTTATAATAAATTTATATAGATATTTATGTCTTTATTTTAATTAATTAATCTATATAATTTTCTTTCTTACATATTTAATCTCACTTTAATTATTGTTACTTAATTCCATATGTTACATCCTAACTTAAGTTTCCAAATATAATTTATTTAAATCATTTTATTTATTTTTCTTTGAAATTATGGTTATTATTATTATTCCACTACTTACACACATATATTCCATATTTTCCCTTATTTCATGTAATTGATTTTCTTTATTTACATATATTTACATACTGGTACACATCTTCATGTATGCATATATTTTTCTTAAAAAATTTATTGTATATTGATTAAGTTACATAATTAATTTGTTACACTCTTACAATTTATTTATTTATTTTATTTTTTCTCTTAATTAATCCTTTAATCTTTCAATTATGTGATTGTGTGATTAATTTTATTTTATTCTTATTTAATTACTTCATGCATAATTTTCTTTATATATATATATATATATATATATATATATATATATATATATTTCACATATTCTTTTATTTCCTCATAATTAATTTACTTTATTTATCACATAATTACATACATGTGCATATAATATTTCTTTATTCACTTACATTAGAATATCTATTATGTACATTATCTAATTTTAATATTATTTTATATAAATCTTTGTTTCTCTTTTTTTACTTCCTCTTAATTAATCTAATAATTCTTTTCTAGTACTCATCTAGTATTCTTAATTATACTTACCTTAATCTAATTAATTGCTTTCTTAATATTCCTACATTTATATATGTTTATTTTCCTTATTATGTACATATTTTACTTCTTGTTATATACATTACATCAGTTCTTTAATTATGCCCTTAAATATTTTTTTAAATAATAGTATATATGTCTGTATTTTTTATCTCTCTCTTATATTGTACTTATTCACATGGTACTTGTAATGCTTATAAATTGAGGTCTCATGAATAGTACCTTTGAGGATTAAATAGTGCTCTCGAGGAGCCGGGACACCTCTGTAAGGCTAAGGAATGTGTGTACTAATTATAAAACTTTTGATAGGCTAGAAAATGAGGAAAATGAATTAGTTTAAAAATTTTACAAAATCAATAATTCATTTTAGGTAGTAAACTAGTGAATAGTGGCTTCAGATGGACCTATGCCGAAAATGACCCGAGGTGTGTTGAGACAAACCTAAAAATAGCATACCTTGAAGGTAAAAAATTTCAATCTACATGTTGGTGAAGGAATTTTAATTTTCTAAGGTCATTTGATAGCTTTTTAAAATCTCCTCTTATAACGAGTGAATAGTAACCATAGTTGTCATTAGAGTTTGGACCTAAAATTTTTAAGCCCCTTAATAGGGATAATCGAGGATTTTTGGCATTGAAATGATTTTTTTTAGAAGTCCAAAAAAATTATTTAAATTTTTTGAAGTTTAAAGAGAAATTGGAATTATTTGGGCCATTAGATCGCCGCATGTCACAATTAAACCATGCCACCCACTTATATATATACCTTTACACATGTGGGAGAGCCATATGTGTAAAAGGTTGTCATCAACCTCCTCTCCCACAAGCCAAAGCCGACACCACCTGCACCATTTCTCCTCCCTTTTGCTTCTTTCTTTCACCTAAAATCTCAACCAAATCTCACAGATATTATATGGAATCATACCTCCACAACCTCTAAAATACACTCTAAATGATAGAACTCAAAAATATTGCCTCAAATGGGAAAAATAAAGATAGAGTAAATAGTGCTCTTTTTATGTGTAAGTGGGATTTTCTTGGTTTTTATTTTTGTTTTGAGTAGTCCTAGTTATTCTAAGAAAAACCATGCTTGTAGATTTTAATTTGGAGCTCTATATAATTTTATATGAATTTTCTAAGTTCTAGGGTTACATATATAGGTTCAAAGAGAAGTGTGGAAGAACTAAGGGAGTAAAGGCATTATAAGGGTGCAAAAAGGTGTAAAAATACCCTAGGTATATGAATTTAATGTAAAAAATGCATTCCATGATGTGTAAGTATGTATGTGTGCACGAACATATGTATGTAAGTGTGATTTTGTGTATGTGTGTGCATGTTGATGTTAAATGTTCATGCCATTGTATAATGATAATGGCCATTATGCTTGTATAATGATAATAGGATGATATATATGCCATTAATATAAAAGCATGTGTATATATGTGGCATGTATATGGTCGAATGCATGTCATGTATGTCATGGCATGTGCATATGTGCATTATGAATGATAATTATGTATTAATAATGGAAATGTGAGATATAATATATGTATGGTGTAAAATGGGAATAAGAACTAAGTGATAATGGATATTTAAGTGATGCTAATTTGTGGTATAATATGGAAATAATTGTGTAAATGAAAATTTGATTTTTATGGCATAAAAATATTGGCACATTTTGCATGAAATGGCATAAGTAGATTGATGATGTAAAGTGAGTGCATACAATGGAAGGTTGATGATAAAAATGATAATGATATATGGTGGATGTGTAGTGATGCCTTGTAATATGGTATGGCAAGGCTATTGATAAAATTATGTTAAGTGAGACATGAGAAAAATGACTAAATAAATAGTGCCAATGACCAAATGAATAGTACTTTTTTTGTAAAATGACTCATAACAGTGTAATGCATGACCATGAGGAAATGACCTAAAACTATATGATATGAATATGAATGATAAGTTGATAAAATGACCTATAACTGAATAATAAATAATAAATTAAGTTAGCCTATTAGTTAGACACCCACTGCATAGGTTAACTGGTCAACTAGGGAGTTAGCAGCTATTAGGGATATTGGTCCTTTTAGGCCATTGCTTATAAGATTTTGTAAGTGGGTGCAACCATCGAGGTCCTAATATTGGGCCATTACACTAGGTAGGTATAGCTATCAAGGTCCTAATGTGGGCTACTGTACTAAGCAGGTGCAGTTGTCGAGGTCCTGTGGTAAGCCATTGCACTAGGTAGGTACAGCTATCGAGGTCCTGATACGGGCCACTGCATTAGGTGGGTGTGGCCACTGCATTAGGTGGGTGTAGCCACTGAGGTCCAAGATGGGGCCACTTCACTAAGTGGGTGTAGCTACCAAGGTCCAAAATGTGGGCTACTGCACAGCCTGGATTCCCTTTTTATCCATTACCTTTAAGTGTTGTTTTTCTAGTATAGGCCTAAATATAGAAATGAATATAATGAATAATCACAGTAATAGATTTATGACCTTAAATACAGATGATAGTCATTTGATAAAAATTGGGAAAATTAATTAATTGGCATGCCACTTGTAGTTAAATAGTGGGATTTTTCATTAAATCAATATTATTTTAATAAATTAACTATGTGTGTTGCATAAAGAGTTCATAACATGTTTAATGTATGAATGTATGCATGACATGCACTTATTGCATTAAATTCACCATTGAGTTTTATGCTTAGCATATCAGTGTTCTGATGCACAAGTTATAGATAGTGTAGCAGTTCAACCTCAGCAATATTTTACATTGTAGTAGATTAGCAATCTTTGAGGGTATATTTCTTGTACTTGATATTTTTTAGTATGGCACTCATGTATAATAGGATTGGGCTTAGTTAGTGTATATACTAGACATGTATGTAAATTATATTACTAAATAAATTATTAGATGTATGAAAACTTAATGGTATGATAAAAATGTATGTATTTTCTTAATGATGTGGGCCTGATGCCCTATGTTCTTCATGATGTGATGGTATGTAATGCTAAGGGACCAGAAAGGTCCAGATGATGGAGAATAAAATAAACATGATTTTAGAAGTGTTCTTATGGAGGTTTAAATTTGGGATTTGTTACCCAAGTAGCTATTATGTTGCTTGAATTTCTGACAGCAGATTTATTATCTGCCAAATGGATTTTGGTGTCTATCACAATCATTGTAAGAAAGGGAAAGGATCAGAATAAAAATTAAGTAATATCTGTTTGAAAAATAAATATGGCTATAAGTCTTAAATGAATAAGGCTTCATAAAATTTTACGATGGGTGACCACTGGGAAGTGGCACCGCCTATCGGGTTCTTTCAGGAATCAGGTAAAGGTGTTATAGTGATTATTTTCTTATGCCTCCTTTACACTATTTGTATTCATCCCACCACATTTTCTTTTTGTTTTTCCATAATTCTTCATCACTCCTATATGTCTCTCTCCTCTTTTTGACCATGAATAGTGGATTTTCCATTTTGCACTTAGCCCTTTAGCATAATTACCATTTTGCATTTTGATCATTTTTCCCTTTGTAATTCACACCAACCGACTCTACTCAATCTATATGTCTAATTCATTTCCCACTTTTCTTCTAATTCCAATTCTATCCTTGTGAAAAATCGAATTGAAAATCGGGGTGTGACAAACCTTCCCCTCTTATGAAATTTTGTCCTCAAAATTCTCAAGTATGCTTTCCCTCTTAGACTTTCTATAGGGGTTGTAAATGCTATATTCTTTATTCTTGTCTCTTCATCTAATATAGCAAATCACCATTTCATATGCTAGCTTTACATCTAGTAGTAATTCCTCTTATTCTACTCATTCATGATTCATATTCGAATCTTTTCTTTATTTTTTATAATCAGTATTACTTTGAACTCCTGTAACTTATTCCTTATACAACTATTTCTATCTATGTCTGTATCTATTGCTGTTATTCATCTCTATCCATATAGCTTATAACTTCCATCTACTATGTAATCTAACTTTTAGAGACTCTATATTTAGCTTTATGTTAACACTTCTATGACTATATACCTTTATTAGTAAATATCTAACATGTAACTTCTTATGTTTGCTTATGGTTCATAGATGTCTTTTTTGTTTAATGTATAGTTGTACTCCTTACATATGTTTTATATAGGTAAATAGGTGGATCTTTATAGATTTCCCAATAGAGTAGCTGCTATGTAATATACATGCACACATATGTCACACACATATATAGCCAATTCATACCCAGAACTGCCTAAACCTAGGCTATGATACCATTAAAATTGTAACACCTTTATACCCGACCGATAAACGGGTTCAGGTGTAGGATGCCATAATACTGATTTGATCATCTTACATTTCATTATTATATTCACTACTTATTCAGTTACCATAGTGTGATTGTTTTATCTTTAAAACACATGTTTATTTATCATTCATTATGGCTTTCATATATAATCTCTATTCTTAGCCAATATATTTGAAACTATTGCCTACATACATGTGTATTATAAAATACTTACGAAATCATTAATGCAAAAACATTTCAACAAACAGAATGCTCGTGGTGGACTTTTCTCACTTGTATCTTTAGTCTATTTGATTCGGTGATTGTCGAGACTTGATCTGCTCAATCCATCACCTACACAATAGCAAAAGCCAATGCGTTGATCATAATCACTCAGTGGTGTATTATAGTACTATGAAACTTGTTATCTTAATTGCTATTAAATTCTGTATTATTAATGCTTACTAAATATTAATGCTATTCTTATTTTGTTTTTGCATATGTTATTTGATATGATGAACACATGTTACATTATAAGTTAAGATAATCCCACTATTGCATAGATTGTGATAAAATGAATCTACTAAATTAATTCAACCAAGTAAAGGAAAATAAGTAAAGGAAGAATTAAAAATCAAACTGGGCATGTGACATCATGTATCTGAAGCTGCTATTGGTTAGATATAAGGGTGTTACATTTAGTGGTATCAGAGCAAGTTTAGGCATTTTTGGGTGTTAAAAGGTTGTATATGTATGTGATACATATGGATTCATGTACATTACATGAAAGTTAGACTGTTAGGACTTCAACATGGGTATGCTTTCCCACTTACATAGAACTCATAGAGGAAGCACATGTATAAGTTAAATAAGGAAAAAATACATAAAACCTACACCCTAACTTAAGAAGTTCCAAAGTAGAGGGTTAATTATAAAAAAATACAGCAATAAAGGTATTAATGTAAATGTTAAACATAAGTGATTATTAAGTTAAATGACTATTAGTAAAGAAATATAAAAAGCAAAGTGTTAAACATAAAGCAAAATAAAAATGTTTAAATAGAATTGAAATATGTCAGGGTAAGGTTATAGATCATATGGATCTGAGTAAGATAAAACATAGATATT
>CANXYI011973400.1:0-10110 GCA_948208565.1 Hura crepitans
GTTTTATGCTTAAATGCCATTCCTAATGTGCACTTATGACATGTATAATGTGTGTTCATAGTATATGATGGCCAAATGCCATTTTGAACATATTTGGGGTTATTGCTTTAATAAAGCCATAAAATGCATGTTAATCGTTAAAATGCCGATATTGTGTCAAATATGGCAAATAATGTGATATGTGATTATTGTGCATAACTTTCATGCATTGTATACTTTAATGCATGGTAATGATGAAAGAGATGGCAAAATGTGTGATATTGATGCTGGATGTATTTTTCTACTTTTTACACCTAAGTCTTGTGGCATATTGGTGTTTTAAGCTTATGTAAGCCTATTTTTGGCAATGTTATGTTTTTGTTAATGCATGTTACTTAGCATGATGTTTAGGCCTCGTTGAGATATGAAACGGCCATTGGGATGCATGTATGCAAGAAATGACAATAATCATATGATGCATTAAAAATGGCTTAAAATGAGTTACTCGACCAGTTTAATGATGCCTATATAGTTACACAACCTAGTATGTATAGGTTGATCAATCAACTAGGATCAGTAGTTACAATGTATACCTTCGGGTCATGATGCATATATTTTTTGTGCCTATGGGCACTAGGCTTTTGGGCCACTGTTTAGCACTACATATGTGCGAACCTTTGGGTTGATGCTTTTTGTATCCACAGATACCAGTGCCTTCGACTACACTATTTAGCACCTTTGGGTATCCTATTATCCGTTAGCTAGCCTTGGATAGTTGTCTCTTTAGTATGGGCATAAATTAAACAAATAATAATAACAAGAATATTGTGATGTAAGCATAATTAAACAAGTAACTAAAATAATAAGTGTAATGGTGGTTATAGCATGATTAAGTGTAAAATAATAATGCATGCCTTTTTAAATAATGCATTATGCATGATATATATGTTTTGGTAGAATGTTGAGTTTATACTCGTAATGTTGATGGCTTGATGTATTTAAGGTCTTGGACCTAAATTTTGTGAAAATGACACGTTTGGGTGATTATGAATCATAATGCATTTTTGTATGCTTGTTATCATGTAAAATAATATATGTGTATGTTGTGATGAAGACATAAATAAGTTATGCATGTAATTGAATTAATTCATGTTGAAAGTGATTATGCTGTGAATATAGACCTAAATGGTTTTTCATGTTTTTAAAGGCAAGTATGTGTTTAATTTGCATAATTATGTTATTATCACAATGTGTGCATATGAATGGGTAGAAATAACTCACTTGAATAATATTGCATGAAAGAATGCTCAATTTTCTATGTCTGGTTAAAGTGATTACACCACTAAGCAAAAGTTTAGTGCATTGCCTATTTGCGATGCATAGGTAATAGAGTAGCAGATTAGAGCCAAAGCTTCTACACCACAGGAGACTTTTAAAGATAGCCCCTATGTGAGTATTTTTAATGATTTTGTAATAGTTTAATGATGTAAATGTAATATTAGTAGTGTGTTCTTGTGATTCTAGAGGGATTGGGCCTAATCTATAACTTAGTTTATTTTTTTAACTTAGGTTGTAATATTGTAAAAGCTTTATTTCTCTCACATGATTGTGTGATATGTTGTGATATTGCATGTAAGAATACTATTTGAGTTGAGCCCGAGGCTTATTTAGTTTGGTGAATCAGAAGAACCCATATGAGATTGAAAAGTGTTGTCTACTTTTATAGAAGTATTTTTAAGCAGGTAAAAATTTGGGAAAGTGCCCTAGGACAACCATTATACTACTAGATTTTCGACATGATGACCCTAATGTTTATCTCGATATGCACGCCAAATGATTTTTGATGTTTTTACAACCCTATATGTTAAAAAATTATTTTATTATTTATTTTAATAAAATTTTTTTAATTAATCAAGTTTTATAGGTAGTGGAATCAAATATCGTTATTTTATGGTGCTTCCTACTCTGGTTCAGTGTACAGACTGGATAGAGGGGGTTATATGTTATGTTTAAGTTTTTCAGCCATAAGCTCACTTTCATAATATAACACACAATTACATATTTACACTTGCTTACATTTAACCTAACACAAGACACCACTTTATGCATTTTTTTGCCCTAAGCATATTTACATACATATTGATCTCTTTCATTAGCATACATATATAAGACATCATTTACTTCTAGTTTAATCACTATACTTCATTCGACCCATATCTAATATCACACACACTCCACTTTAGTTCCTCAAATAAAATATTTAAAGCATTCTTTTAGCATTAATTAACTACTAATTATTCTTACATATCATTTCATAGTAATTCACATACATATAACACATTAAATGCATTATGCACACATACTTTAAATATGCACAATTACACTTTAAAGCATATACTTATTGGATACACATACCAATTATGTCCAAAATACTAAATCAAGCTTCCTCAAGCCTTTTGCTTCCCTTTACTTTTGCTCTTTTCTTCTTTCTCTATAAAAATATTATGTAAAATCCATAAAAAAATGTACATGCTCCTAATGTGTAATCTAACCACATATATCTTTAATTAAACCCTTAATACACCTTATAAAAATATAAGAACTCAAAAAGAAGCACTCACCCTTCAATTGGTTACTATTCACTTAACCCCAGTTCCTTTAAATTCTTTTAATCTATTTTCTGATTCTTCAATTCTTCCCATATTCTTGCTTTAGAAAGCTTTAGGGGATGATGAGATATGGAATCAAGGGCTTAGATAAGGCTAAAGATAGCTTAAAGAAAGAAAAAATTAGAGGAAGAGAGAAGAAGAGTGGTGCCGGGTGTGAAGGATAAGGGGAGAAGACACTTTTTCTTTCCTTTGATCGTTATGTTGACCCCTTTTATAAGCTTGAAAAATGAAGGGCCATGATTCATTCACATGAAATCCAATGGTCCTTGATTATCCAAGTTTTATTTTCTCACTTTTAAAATTTTTCCTTCCATTTCTAAGCCTTAATTAACATCTCCTAAGGTCCCATAATGTCACTTAAAATAATACCCAAAATGCTCGAACAAACCGTACTCAAAAACCTTAAAAAATTGAATTAAACTAACACTTTTAACTTTGCTTGATTTTTAGAAATATCTCTTGATATTCAAAAATTCCAATTCCTATCCCATAAGACTTTTTAAAATATTTGAGTATCAGGTTGTGAGATTCCCAAATCAATTTGAGCAAAAACTTTGTATTTTATAGTTCGTCTCTGACTAGGTTACTATTCATAAAACATTGCCGTAAAAACTTTACTTTTGTTTTTAAGCATCTTAATGACTTCATTTTTATTTCAAATTTTCTCAAAATTATGTTATAAATAATAGTTCCATCTTATCACATTAGTGTAACCCGGGTCTTGGGAAACACTACACATGTTTCGAGAAGTACTATTCATAACCTCAGGATTCTTAAGCATTACAAATTATGTGGAAACCTAAATAAGAACCTAACTACGCACGTGAATGTAGATAACCTAGTCTAGATAGGTTGACCATCAACTAGGGAGTTTAGCAGCTGCTAGGGTACTTTTATATCTATTTACGGCCTTCAGGCCCTAAGTTATGGCTTTTAAGCCCTATATTATGGTTAAAGGATCCTAATAATTTGCCTACTAGCCTATATATTTGATTATGACCTTTGGGTCCCTACTATAACCTTTATGGTCCCCGTATAACTTTTGTGGTCCCATATTTGATGCATCCTTATATGTCCTATGTGGCCCTATGAGTCTCGTTATCTAATATCGAGATTTTGTTTATTGATTATAGGCAAATTTAGTAACCTCTTGATTAATAAAAACTAATAACATATATTACACTTAAAATAACCATGAACACAATGTATGATGATAAATGACTCTTTATGTATGAATTACGAAAATAGCTATATAAAAAGGATATTCACATGCCATAATTATATGAATCATGTATGTTTATAGCTTTAATTTATTAATTACATGTATATTACTTATTATTAGTGATTCCAATAGCATGAAATAGAGTATGGCATGTGATTATAAGTTTTAGTTAGAAAAATGGAGCAATTATGTATAAATTATGACATATGTAATGTCTTGTTAATTTGCAATATGATAGTTATTAACAATAGTGAGAATATGCTTTCTTTAATTTAAATGAGTGTACTAAATGGTATTAGATACTTGATTAATATTTATTATTATAATTAGATTTATACCTTATATTAGTATTAGTTTGAGTGATGTATAATTTGAGATTCGAACATGTGTATGATTTGCAATTTCTAAATTCCAATATATTTAAATTATTTATAATACATAAGCATATTTTGCTTGTGACACAATCATGTATAAGAAGCTTATTAAACTTGGATGTACCATTAAGTAGTATTGCTTAGTGTGTCATTATTGTTTTACAATGCACAAGTTTCCTTATATCAAAGTTACTCAATGGAAGTTAATGGTTGTTTGTGCATGAGGACATTATGAAGAGAAAGAGATTCTTTTATGGTATAATTACAATGTATATATGTATAAGTTGATGTTTATTGAAAGCTAATTTGTATATTTGTATAATGGCATCTAAGCCCATTAATTTATCTAGTGGTTATGTAAATTTTAAAGTATGGTTCTATATTATTCTTATGTTTGCTTATATCTCAAATGGATGAATGATTGTGATGGTTGTGGATGGATGACTATTATAGTGCTTATATTTATTTTCTTAATTATAAGATGATATAGGACGAACTTGATATGGTAGTTTAGTTGATAGTTAGATATTTGATAGAGAAGACGAGTTGATTAGATGTAGCTTAGATGATATAAAGTTATAAAAGTGTTTTCTTAAAGGTTTAAATTTTGGATCGTGTCACCGAACTACCATTATGCTACGAAATTTTTGACATGATGACCCCAAATTGATTAAACATACTATAAAGATAACGATGGATCAAATTCATTTCTGTGTCACCTTTCATTCGAGTTTAGTATTAAGATGGGTGAAGGGTGCCACACATTTCATTCATATACACCCTTTTTGACTTCACTTTCATGTTCTCACATGCAAATCCATATTTATACACAAAGTAATTATATCTAATTATCAACTTTCTTAGCTCTATCATTTAGCCACACTACACATACTCGTTATTTGCTTTTTTATGTTACATAAATTATTAATTGCAACAATTCATACTTTGTTTAACATATCACCTAATGCATACATATTAGCTCACTTTACTTTTACATACATACCTATTCAGCCATACCCACTAATTATTATTCTTATTCAACATACACACTTTAAAACATCACTTCCATACTAAGATATCATAATTCATAATGTATAAACAAGTGAATATTATTTTTTATTCTACATACTTACATTATTGCATGCTTATACACCATTTAGTATAATTACATACTTAATTCATAAATTAATTACATGAAAAGCACACTCTTTAATTACATAATACACTTACACAAATATAATAGCTTATCCCACTTGGGTACACATAAAAAAATAGACTTAGAACACTTCAATTCCACCTTTTTTCTCCTTTGATCTCCTCTTCTTCTTTTACTCACATAATAACAATGCATATATAAAAATTCCATTTAAATTCTGCATACATCCAAAGCTTAAATTGAGCTTAAATAACACTTATTAGAACAAAAATACATCTTTAAAAATTTTGAAAATGAAAAAAATAAACATTGACCTCAAACTTGGTTACTATTTATCTCCACACTAAAACCCTAAAATACTTTCATTTTTGCCTTCAATTCTAGTGTCTCATGTTAAAAGAGGCCTTTATGTAGCTTTAATTGAGTTATTGTCATGAAAGAAAGTGGATTTGATGAAGAAAGAAAGCTTAAAAGAGATTGGTAATCCGTTTATGGCCAATGCCATAAAGAAAGAGAAGAGAGGCTAGAAATGGCTCTTTCTTTTGGTCATAAGTGAACTTTTATAGTCCCTCTTATGATGGTTAAGATTAATCCTCTTATGAATCCAATAGCCCTATTTTTATAACACATAAAATCCTTTATTTTTCTTCTTCTATCCCTTTAATTATTTTCCTCTAATTTCATACATAAATTAATGTGTCTTACACCCCCAAATAGTCATACATATCATTTCTCAGGATTTCAAAACAAATCGTACTCTAAAACCTAGAAAAATTGACATAAAATGACACTTTTAACCTTGTTTGAATTTTATAAAATTCTCTTGGTAATCAAAAATTATAATTCCAATTCTATCAGACTATTTGGAATAGTTGAGTATTAGGATGTGACATTCCCAAGTCAATTTGGGCAAAAACACTAATTTTTTGTTTGGCCCTGATTGGGTTACTATTCACTTTAAATTGCTGTAAAAACTTGACTATTGTTTTCAACCATCTTAATGACTTCATTTTCATTTCAAAATTTTCCAATATTATTTTATAAATTGGATCTCAAGAAATGCTATTCACATCTTAGAAAGTTCTATTCACTAAAATGCTTGTATCTTTCATTGACTCTCTAAATGTTCTTATTTCCATGTTAAACTTTACTCATATCTTATTTATAACATATACTATTTGTCTATAGAAAAGTATGGTTCACACTCCAAGAGTCGCTATTTATGACTTGGGATTTTTGGGTGTTACATTTCTTCCCCTCTTAAAAGAATTTCATTCACAAAATTCTCAGGGTCCTATTATACCCTATGTAAACCAGTTGCATTCCTGCTTTGTTCATCTTATGTTTATGCTTAAATATAACACTCTTTATACTTTACTCGATATTGCTTGACCTTTCTTATTTTCATATCATCATATGTTTCAACTTATCTTTTATAATCATACATAGGATTAGCTTTTCATACCTTCTTTACTTCTCCTCTTAGACATCTCATAATTATTCATGATACTTAAGCATTTATATCATAAGATTCTCCTTATTATCCTTCTTTTATAACATATCAATAGTTACTTATCCAATTCCATCTCATGTAAAGTTTCTAACCTTATTAGATCAGACTAGTTCTTACAAGCACTCTGATCCATAGATCCTTAGCAATAAGTTCATCTATTTATAGGATCATTTCAATAACATTCTTTGTTATGTATACCTCTATATAGCCAGTTCCATCTACATTCATGAGTATAACTCTTCTTTTCATTCCTTTCTATCCTTAACCATTGCAAATTCCTTCATATCTATCTTAATCCCTTCTTATATCATCCACTTGTATAAGTGTGTCCTATCAAATTTTTAGTTCAATTAAGGCAATATGCATATGTATAAAATTGCTATGATTATACATGTACGATGATGTCGATGATAATGATGATGTAACATGTTTATGGAATTTCCTATGATGATGTTCATATAACATACTACATAACCTAACCCTTTGTATCATGTATCAATTCAAACTACCTTTTACCTCAACTTCCTTTCGAGGTTATAGGAACTCACCTTATTCTTGTTCTACCAACTTAAAGAAAACAACTTATCACAACCCAATAGTATATACTTATACTTTACATGATATTAAACTTATGTCACTCATATAGTCCTTATAAACTTAGGAATGCCTAAATCAAGCTCTAATACCACCAAATGTGACACCTCTTACCTGACCTACTCTTAGATCTGGATGAAGGACAACACATAGCCTATATCTAACTTCTGTATATCTGGGTTGAAATTTTTCATATAAACTTATGGAATATAAAACCTCATAAGCATCATACATAATAAAACTACTTAATAGGTTAGGCTATTTGAGGTCTTTGGTTGAAAATCTAGCTGCATGATGGTTATTCCTATCATATGTCATCTTATACATTATGTTATCCATAAGCAACTCATCAATATATATATCAAAATCATACATTATCAATAATCATACCCATATGTCATAAAATTTTAAACAAAGACAATAATCACTAAGATATCATACAAATAACATGACACCTATATACTCATGATATAATCCATCTGTAATGATTATATGATTGCAACACTTGAAACAAATAAGCCTATCACCTTTACAACATCATATGAGTGCCAAAACTAATTTAATATCAAAGTTGATACATGCAATAACATTAAATCATTGAAGAATGACTCCACTTAGATCATTCTGATATGTTGTAACTTGTAGCTTCCACATACTCATAGATTTATGAACCTATGCATCACAAAAACACAAACAACATGCTAAGCTTCACAACTAAGAGGTGTATCAAGTATAATAAGCACAAATATACATGCTTGCATCACATGTAAGAATAATCTTTTATTATGTATATATTAAGCATACATGATTTAAGATAATTAAAAAGTATACTTGTATACAAAATTCAATTTACACATTTATTTTGATATTATACATTATGCAAAATCCTAATTATTTAATGTGTAAAGTTAGCTACAACATTAAAAGTTAATCAAGCATATAGTGTCATTTACAACCCTTTTTATACTAAATTAATCATGGGTAGCATACTTGTGATTTCCTTACCCCATACATAGTTATTCCCATTTCTTTAGGATTAGACATGTATTCTTTTAACTTAAGTATTTTAGATTATATTAGATAGTATGTCACTTAATGCCTCTTATAACTTAACATGTTCAAAACCAAAATTAAAGGAATACATTGTATCCTCATAACTAGCATATTTTATACAACATAGATATACTTCCTTTACAATAAGTTATATATAATTATATCAGCCTGTATATAACCTTTCTCTTATTTAACCTTTAGCAGTACTCATAATAAAATAGACACACATTGTTACATTAAGCCATAAAACTCTCTATACATAGGTTGTTAATCTTTTATGGCTTAAACATCATATAAGCATGTATGTATAAGCATACTACATGTGGGTTCTTATAATTATAACACATACTAGCATTTAACTCTAATTATGCTTGTTACATCATTTAATTACTACTTTATCTTGGTGGATCATTTATATACACCTTTTCTTGCATCTTAAATACTTGCAAACATGCATACACTTACACCCGTTCTTCTTTTACACATCTTTATAAAATAAGATGAGTCATAACATGTGTTGATAGATTATATAAACTAATAGACCCATGTGGCATCATGAAATTTTTATTATTTTCCTATTTAAATGTTTTTTTTTCAAAATTATTCCACTACTCATGCGTAAATCATTGCTTATATAAATAATTATGCATCATTTTTAGCTTACACTAGTTATATCATATATATATATATAGATAACATATAAATAACACAATTATTTTTACTTTACATGTCTATTTTTAGGTTTTAGCATATGCATACACTAACTTAATAATCTTAAGATCATTAAAAGTCCATGTCATGTTATTGTAATGATAGTCAATAAAGGTCATATATATATATATATATATATATGTCATGCCAATAAAGATCATACAAAATATGCCTTAATAATTTATACAAGTTTACCATGTTTTAACTTTTTCTTAAGTAATTCCTCATAATCATTTTAAAACATGAATTTCTTTTAATTTGCCCATACTCAATGGACAAGATCATAATATTGGATAATAGGACTATGAAAAGTTGTACAGTACCAAATTGAAGCTTACACGATAATAGCCACAATATGACATATTGTACAATACCCAATTTAGGTTTACATGGTTGTACTCATAATATGAAATATTGTATAGTACCCAATTGGGGCTTATGCTTTGACACCCCTTACCTGATCCAATTGCTGGACTGAAATAAGGAATGGCACATAACCATACCACATGACTACATCTGACTTACTCATCATTTGGTCAAAACAAAGTTTTATTCACATGTTTTGGAATCCTTATGGCAAAAATATGGTAGCATAATGGCTATTTAAAGAGAAAATCCAAAAATTAACTTGCAAAAAATACACTTTTATATTCATAAGTACATCTATTTCTAACATTGGATCCTTCTTATCCTCTTAACAATCTCAACAAGTTTAAGTATTAATCATGCAATCATTCTCAACATATCAGCATAATTCACAATAATATTATTTTCATCACACCATTCACACACACACACACACACACACACATATGCATTCATACGTACATATATATATA
>CANXYI011973449.1:0-12948 GCA_948208565.1 Hura crepitans
TATATATATATATATATATATATATATATTATGATGGAATATGATAATGAAGCACTTGTATGAGTTGTTAGTTGGTCATTCTGACAATTGGTTGATTTTAAATGTATGTTGCCATATATGTACGATATGAATGCCATTATGTATGATGTATGTCTTTTCATCATGAATACAGCAAATCACTATTTGCATGAGCATTATGATATATGTGGATTAGTTATGCATGGAAATGAACTGTATTTAGACATGATGCATAAATGACTCTTATTAGCACAACGTATTCCGATTATACCACTGAGCATTCACTTTACATGTCATTTGTTTATGATGTATAGGTAAGAAGACTTTTTGAGACTCAAGCCTCAAAACATCAAGATTATTAAGAGAAGGCTTTTCTTTTGGTAATATTTTGTAATGTAGTATGGTATGTGTTGTATAGGTAGCACTTAATGTATAAAGTATTGGAATGGGCCTAAATTGTATTTAAGTATTCTTTTTGGATTCTCAAAGTTTGTAAACCCTTATAAACTATTAAATTAGGTATTTAGCTATATGGTTTCTCTTCTTGAGTTTGAGATACCTTCTGATTGTTTTTGTGTTTTGTGGAGTAATTAGAGGATCATATGGTTGTTGTGGGGATATGTGAGAGTTTTAGAACTATATTTTTCTTATGCATGTTACTATTTAAAATTTTGCGTAGTGCCCGATACAGTTATTATGCTACCAAAATTTTAGCATGAGGATTCCTAATTTTTTAATATGTAACTCTATTTGAAAAACCATATTTTCATAAATAATGTTTTGATAAGAATGTTTTATAACAAGTAATGGAATAAGTGAGTTTGGATATCTCAATATGCATACACACCTTAGTTAAACTCAGTGATTTGTCAGCATCAAGACTATGTAAGAGGTGTTACAAACTTTAAGTATGCCTAAGAAATTAACAAAATTAATTAAAATGGACCCATTACTATAGATTAAACATATCTAATGTAATATGGGGTTAAGTATGCTTAACAACCCAAAACTAAAGACAACTATGGTTTAACTTATATTAATAAAAGGCTTGCAAGTCTTAATGTAGAGATTATGATATTTCACCAGGGATAAGAGTGGTTAGTGGAGCTGCCACCTGGCCTCTACACCAAAACCTCTGATCTTCTATACCAGAAAGGTTTGGAATTTTAGATCTTATTTATGCCCTAATAATATTTTATCCATATATATTGTAACATTTATCAGTCCCTTATCAATCAAGTAAGCATCATTCTTAATTTAAATCCCTTTTTCATATAAGGAAGTAAATTGCGATATTTATGAAATATAATACATGTATGTACATCTAGAAAATAGGTCATTTATTATTTGTTAATTGACCTAAAAACTACTTGTAATTGCATAGGAATTGATAGTAATTGCCCAACTCCCATATCTAGGAGATTGACCTTTATTGAAATACATTTAGCGATTGTGATTTTTGATTAAGGAAATACTTAAATCCATTTTATTAGAACACACCGATTAATTGTGTAAAAAACAGAATGAGAAATTTAGGTTTTAGCATGCAAAACATGTTGTTTACTAACTATTACAGTCCAAAAATAAGCAATAAAGTGCAAATGATACAAAACCAAATAGACAAATTACAACACTAAAATGGTCTCGCTTCTACGTTGTTTGGTCCATGCGGACATCAAGGAGGTCTAGTATTAGCCTATGCAGACCACCTCTAAGGAAGGATTAAGTCTATTCCATCTTTCACTCCAGCAAAGGGAACTTAATTGACAACTCAGAGAACAATAAAGCCAAACAAGGTTAGATCAAGATTATTGACACATGATAAATAGAATATGGGCATATCTAAGATAAATGAATTAAAGGCTATTGATTATACAAAAAAGCATATCCTAAAGAACCATCCTATGATTCATTATGTATATGTCCATGTAGACATATAACCCTTGTGACAAGGAGTCCATGCAGACTACCTTCTAACTTCATACACAAAATCACATACTTTCAATATCAACATGTGGACATATTGATTCACATCAATCAACTAGCATATAATGAAGTACCTTAGAGTATGGGATCATGGTTACTAGATGTAAGTCTGTGCGGACCAATTTACCATATTCTTATGAAAGGTAGAAGGCCATGCAGACTAACCTATATGCTTATGCTTAAAGGAACTAACTTCGTGTGGACCTAAATGCTCATGTGATCATATTCGTGTGATGATCATTAATATCATACAACATGCTTAACTTGGCTACGAGAATTTATTATACATCCTATGTATCACTACGATTGGCCTACTCATCATGAATAGAAGTGGGGATAATAGAGTGCCACCTCATTTATACATCAATTTCAGAGATCATAAGCCTACAAGGCATAAAAAAATCCTTTAATAGACTTTAGATATTACCTGGACAAGAAGTCTCTTCAAATAATAGCACAAAAGCCTTAGGGTTTAAGTAAAGTTTGTTGAATTGCTCCTCGTTCAAGCTTTCCAAGCTCCTAGATATTTTTTGCCATTTGAATGTATTTTTTTGTGGTTGTAATTTTTTGAACCTCCTCCTTTATTTGATGTAGAGATGTACGTATATCTCCTCTTTAGGTTTTTCCTCCCCTTCATCTAGAAAAGAGTCCTAATCCTTAAAGGATTTTGGCTTCTAGACTGAATGGGTAGGATTCTCCCTCAGGGGTGTTTTTCCTATCGATAAGTCCATACGGACTTATCTATACTAGTCCTATAGACTAGGCTTTTTGGTCTATTGGTCCGTGGTCCTCATGGGCCGGACTTTAGCTTATTCACGTAGTTAGTCCGTGCGGATATAGTTCAGTGGGTCTGCGCAGACCTACCTCTTGATGGCTTTATGCTATGCTTAAGACTTTATCTTTGGCTATCATTATAGGTCAAGGTGAGGTGTCTACTATTGCCCTCACTTTGGTGTGTGCCATGTATCAATAGTATATAACAAAGTATCTGAGTTAAGGATACTTACCTGTTAGCCTCTTTTACTTATGCTATTGTTGAGTAGGTCTTGATGTAGGATTCAACATTGACTGTGGATTAGCTTATGAGGCATGGACTCAAAATGGTGGATTGGCTTATGAGGCTGAACCCGAAGGATGGATTGGCTAAAGAGGCTAAATCTTGAGGTGATAGATTGGTTTATATGGCTGAGCCCTGAGATGGTGGATTGAACTTGGCATTGATCCAAAATTAGAGAATTAAACATAAGGTTGATTCAAAATTAGTGGATTGAACTCAGAGTTGATATATGATTAATGGATTTAACTGGGGGTTGATCCATAATTGTGGATGAATTTTGTGGTTGATCCAAGATTATGGATGGAACTTTGAGTTAAACCAGCAAAGAAGAAATGAAATATCAGTTTAGTTGTGAAGAGAGTAAGTTTAGCCTTTGAGGGGCATTCCTTTTTTCCTTTGTTTCTTTGAATTTTGGTAGTCAAAGGTCCATGCAGACTTTATTGGTCATAGTCTATGCAGACTGATCTTGTTGGGAGTCCAACATATGTTATGCCTAACACTCGCAAACGAAATAAGATGAGGTCCGTGCAGACTTAATAGGGAAGAGGCCTATGCAAACTAACACCACAAAGGTCCGTACAGACTTATCACGTCAAAGCTATAACTGTCTCTTTCCCCCTTATTTCTTATTTGTGGCTTTGCTAGTCTTCTTTCTCTGCTTTTTTCTCTCTAATGGGCAACTCAACAAATGGCTTCTTATATGGACAGCACTTTTGGTTCATCTTCTTCGAATGGTGAGGAGGCTCAAATTGTGATCCTCCTTCCATTGGGAGCAAGATCCAAGCCTCCTCTAGGGGGCATTTCCATGTCGACTCCAGTCAACTTCATTTCATCTATTGCTGTCAACTAGCCTAAGAATGTTATGCCTATCAATGTGGTGGCATTTAGTGACACAATCTCGATTTTAGCAGATTTGGTACACCATGCTTACTTTAAAGTGTATTCTCAGGGATGTTTTCCATCTCCTGTGTGTTTCCTGACCATTTTAATTGAATTTTTTTATGTTTTCATACTATAAAAATTCTCTAGTTTAATAAGTTCATGCGAACTAAGTAAGCTAGGGCATGATAGGTCCGTGGAGACCTAAATTTGCAGGAAAGTTGGTCCGTATGGACATATATTTCTGTCTAACTATAGAAATTGTTATTTCATCATTTTAGGTGCTCTACCTTTTGAAATCTATGGAAAATCATCGTTGACTATGTTTGACTCTGTTTATAGTCCATGAAGACTTATATGTATCTATGAATAAGGTCCATGTGGATTAGTCTTGCTTGCTTTTCCTTGGTATATGTGGACCTTAGTTTAAAATTTTAATCCATTTGGACTTTTATTGACTTCTACTTTGTTTGTTTTACAGGCACGCCTTATGTGTCGAGGCACCTTGTCTAGACCCTAATAGTGGTATTCCATCATGCTTGTAGTTGTAAAGAGTAAAATTCAGTCGATCGGCTTTCAAACTTTCCTCGATCATCTTGTGGGCGAGGACTTTCACCGTGATTTGTAAGCCTTAAAGGAACTATTAGATAGGTGGATGGACACTACCCATACTTTCCTTCTGTCCTTTAGTGAGATGATGATCACGCTTTTGATTGGGCCTTTATCACCGGGGCTCTCTACATAGGCCATGCAATCACTTTTAATGCCTGCTATCGACACCCATCTTTGAGGCTATAAAAGGTGAAGGAACTGCTAGGGTTTATCCCTTAAGACAAGGCTAGAAGTATTCATTGTACAAATTTATAGGAGAGATAGGGAGAGGAGTCACCCTAGGGTGAGCTAGAGGTAGACTAGTATGCCTATTTTTTTATCCTATATTTAATGGGTACCACTTTTTTAGCCAATGCTAATAGTACTGTGAGCTGGAGCTTCCTTCTAGTCTTAAAGTAGGTTGACAAGATAAGCAGCTAGAACTGGTGCTGCTCTTCTTTAAGATAGATGTTTTGAAGCATTGATGTGGCCATGCGAACTAGAAAGAGCCACCATTTCATTCAGGGCTTTGTTTCAAGTGTTTTGGTAAGCCACTCCCTTTTTATTTATGCGCTTCTCTTCAAAATATTATTTGTGACCTTGTTTCTTATTGTTTTTAGGTGTGGAGTTCCATTTGTTGTCTCACCCTTATGAGCTGGATGTGCCTTGCCACTATCCAGTGATGGATAGATGGGTGCAATCTACATCTGGCCTATGGAATGTGGCCTCCCTGATGCAGCATCAGTAGTACCTTAGCTCTCGTGCATGGACCGATGTGAATATTTCTTGCATATCAAGTCAAGATAAATTTGCTAGCTATTTATTTACAATTAATTGATGTTTACTTATATAGATTGACTTGGCTTGGTGGGTCTTTCCCATCGATGAGTTGCCTCCTCCTCTGTGCTCTATCAGGGGCTTATCCTTTCACCATCTATTATTGAGAACTCTAGAGACATACTGCTAGTTTTTTAGAGAAAGGATGGTTAGCTGGCACTTGGGTCCTAACATCTACCTTATTCCCTTGAACCCTCCTAACTCAATGTTGTTTAGGAGGTACATTGATGATCTGGAGTTCATGTAAGGGATAACTATGGTAATCCTAAAGGCTACACTAGTAGAGGATAGCGATGAGGGCTATGCTTCTTGGTCCTCAGCTCATTTACTTCTGTGGGTCCTTTATACATCGGGACCTCCTTCACCATAAGTGACTTTCTTACTTTTTGATTCCTTTTCATGACATGTTCTAACTTGCATGTGTGGTATTGTAGCCTACTGCTATCCCTAGGGCTAGCCTATCCTCTTCGAGGAAATAACCTAGAACTGCTTTGAGTTCTCCCGGCTCTTAGTTCTCACCCCCTGCTAATGGTTGAGCATTAGGTCTATCCATTAGTCTGACGCCTTTCCTTGGCGAAGTGATAATGACCTTAGTTAATGTCTTAGAGTTAAGCTACATGTGTTATAGTGTTAATAGGTAGCTATCTTCTGCTAATCTTTGCATAGAAAAGAACTGTCCAGTAGCCTTTCAATTTGAGAACACCACACTGGTGAGGTCATTATGTTTGCTACTTGTATCACGTGAATCTTCTTATCGCATTTGGCTTATGTTTCTTTCCTCTGATTAAGTGAAGAAGGCTCCAGTAGAGAAGACCACCTGGGTTGTAAAGGCATTCAAGTGGGCTATAATAGATAAGACTTGGGTGTTAGTTGTAAGTAGCTTTCCTATCATGGTCAATTTGGTACATGTCATATTTGTTATATGTGTTTACATGTGTATATATGTTGTGCATGTCATGTATGTTGTATATGTTACATATGTACACTATGTCATGTATGTTACATGTGTATGTTATACATGTCATGTATGTTACATTGATCCTCCACTTTTTCTTGCAAAATGAGCTGTTGGGATAGGTTGCTGCCCTGTGTGAGGCCCAAAGGAAAGTGAGAGCCTATAAGGTGTTCAAGAAGCTTGTAATCTCCTCTAAGGACGATGACATAGAGGAGGAGAACTTTGAGGAGTAGGCCAAGAGGCACCCCCTTCTTCTTTTTTTTTTTTGGTTATCATGTTAGGGAGTAAAATGTGAGGTATCCCCTCTTTTTTAGTTGGAGACAGGAATTGTCACTTCCTATTTCAAAACTTTCAAACTTTGTACGCACATTTTAATTTTCTTTAAAGCCCATTCGCCTTTGAAATATCATGAGTGTTTTATTTCCTTTTGCACATATATATAAACTTGAGGCATTTTAGTCTATACGGACTTAAAAAATAATTTTCATCTGGGCAGACTTTGGATAACTTAGTCCAAGCAGACACTACCCAAATGTGGTTATAGACTTGACATAGTGATGGTGCAAACATTCATCCCTTAGTCCGTGCAGACTATAATGCCATTTCTAGATTCATGCAGACTTCCTCGCATGTTTTGGTTTCAAATTCCTATTTATAAGAGGAATGGGATTCCTGACTTATAAATACCCCCCCTTTTTTATCTTCTCACCCCTTACTATCATTATGTCTCCCTTCCACTTGTAGTTGTCTAGGATTTTAGAATCAAAGGCCTCTTGGGCTTCCCCCATTCTCACCCCTTTTTTTGCTCCTAGGTTTTTGAGGAAGGTTCAGATCGACCCCAATTTCTTAAATGCTACAGCATGACATTGGGACCCTGTCTTCCATGTTTTCAACTTTGGTCAACATGAAATTTGTCTAACCTTAAAGAGTTTACCATCATTTTGGAGTATAAAATTACTTTTACTACCTCTTTAGCCTTGCCTTCTTTTGAGGACCACTACCCTATGGATATTATTCTTCCTTTAGGTTTCTCTCTAGTTATGGCTTGCAAAATAGTGCTCGGGGTAGGCCCATTTTCTTTGCGAGCAATACTAAACCATGCCCATCAAATCCTTATTGACTCAGTGGAATGGGCGAAGTGTATCTTGTTATGCCTTTTTGGAAGTTAGCTCATTATTACTTCCTGTGATGAGTGTTACAATTTCAAAATCGTTCACCTTCTGACTGCAACACCCTCTGGCCATAATCCTTTTGGCATTTTTCTAGCTAAAACCATCCATGGTTTAGATGCGCTATTGAAAAGAGACATTAATAGGTATATGTCATGGACTTTTACTATGTTGTGACCATAATTTTTGCCTAGTACGCCTATGACAATTTTTGCAGTAGAGGGTCTATTGAATTTTTGCTTAGGTGGTCCTTTATGGATTTTTAACCTAATAGCTCTTTTTCTTCTTCTTCTTCTTCTTTTTCTTCTTCTTTTTATATTTGGTTGTAAGAGAAGCTAAAATTGCTCATTCCTCCACCCATAAGACTTTGGGTGAAGTATGGCTCATGCCATTATTATCAGAGGAAGCCTATAATAATGTGTGAGTCCTTTGATCAATAGCTCTCATGGTTTGACTTGGCTATCATAGCGCGATAAAGATGTCCTTGGTGGAAAATTGGCTATTTTACTCTATCTTGCCATGCCGGTTATGTTCCCTTAATCAGGTTAAGACATACTACTTTTTACATCCCCTCACGCATCTTACAGCAGCTTGGTCTGGTGCAAAGGATACCTACTAAGCCTCTGGGATTCCATGGTGGCCTTTTGACTCATCACTTTTTGCTCTCTTTTCTTGACTTATGGTGAGAACGCACCATCCTGAGGGACATGCCTTATTATACAATCGATGCTATTAATACAGATGAATCTTATAACAAGTGGATCTTAAGTAATGTTAAAGATAATAGATCATTAGTATTGAAAAGGAAGAATAAGGACAATGTTCCTAATTCTGAAAAGAAATAGTGTATGTAGAATTTAGTTACTTGTATGGCCCCTTCCTAAATGGGAATTTAGATATCAATGATCAAAACTAAAACATTTTTATCATCAACTACATGTATGACTAAGCCTATTCATCTTTACACATGCATTAATTTCCATTGATAGTACTGTCATTATCAATTAACCTTTAAAAGGTTTTCTTGATTGGATATTTTCCCTCTAATCCTCTAACTTTTGCATGAAGCGCCTTATTGGGTTTTCACCTCATCAAAGTTTCTTAACTTTTGGCCTAAACTGCCCTATTCAGGTTTTTAGCTTAGCAGACTTTTTTTAACATATGTACTTCTTTAGCCTATCTGCATCGATCAGTTCGTAGAATTCGTTACCTTCCAAATTTAAGAGCTTGATGCCCTCATGCTTGAGCACCGTCATAACCATATAAGGACCTTCCTAATTGGGTTTGAATTTTCCCTTAGGATCTGATGGTAATGATCTGATCTATTTGAGCACCAAATCACCTTTTTATGTGTTTCTAGGTTTGACTTTCTTATTGTAAGCTCTCGTAATTCTCTTTTAGTACAATTACATATGATAGAGAGCTTTAAGTCATTTTTCATCAATTGACACTAATTGCTTGTGTCTGCTTCTAGCCCATTCTACTTCAGTTATGTTTGCTTCTAACACTGCCCTTAGCGAAGGTATTTCAAGCTTGATTGGTAGCACTGCCTCTATGCCATACACCAGTGAATAAGGCGTGGCATAAGTAGATGTCCTGATAGTTGTTATGTATCCCTATAGTGCAAAGGGTAACATGTCTGCCCAATCTTTATAGGAGAAGATCATCTTTTACAAAATTTTCTTGACATTTTTATTGGCAGCCTCTATCGCTCCATTAGCTTAAGGTCGATACCGAGAAGACTTATGATGTTGAATTCTATACTTCTATAGGAGTTGTCTAGTTTCTCCCAAAAATTGCACCTCATTGTCTGAGATGATCTATTGTAGCAACCTATACCCGCAGATAATATTTGTTTTAATAAAATTTCCTATCTATCTTGCCTTCAATTTATTAAAAGATTCTGCTTCCACCCACTTTATGAAGTAATCCACTACTACCACTATGAACTTATGCCCCCTGGCAGCTGACAGCCTTATTTCCCTAATTATATATGTTCCCCATGTTGAAAATAGCCATAGAGATTATAAACTAGTCAAATCATTCAGGGGCAAGTGGCTCAAGTTCCTATATACTTGACACTTGTGGCACCTTTTCATGAAGTCGCAACAATCTGATTCCATGGTTGAGCAGTAATATCCCAATTCTATGATTTTCTTTACTAAATTCCTCCCATTCATATGAGGACTGCATACCCCTCGTGTACATCCTCGAGTACTCTTTTGGACTCCATTTTGTCTATACACCTAAGTTGTATCCCATCCATTTTGTCTCTTGTACAACATTCCATGGAACAAGATAAATTGAGTGGATAACTTTTAGAGAACCTTTCCATCTTTTTCATTGTATTCCCTGGGTATTGTCCCATTTTTAGATAGGTTTAGATTTTATGGTACCATGGTAATGAGGTTGCTCAGTGATAAAGCTGACTATTCCAGTATAAGTGGGAAACCTTGTCTTGTTGAAATACATCGGCTTGGGCAGATCCTTTTTGGTAAGGTTTTACACTGACATCAAGGTGGCTAAAGCATTTGTAACTTGGTTTTGTTCTCTATGGATGTGGTGAAAGGTGCATCAATCGAATCCTTCATTAAGGTCAGTAAGTATTCAGACATACTTGCTCAAGTTCTCATCCTTAACTTCCCAATCACCTTTTACCTCTTGGATGACTGGCATTGAGTCTTCATAGATGTCAACCACTTTTACCCCCAGTTGATATAGAGTTTCGAGACCATAGACACATGTCTTATATTTTGCCATGTTACTGGTGGCTGAAAATTCTAGCTTCCTTGCCAAGAACATTTGTTTACCTTTTGGACTATTGACCAGTGCTCTAGTACCTGCTCCTTTTTTATTACAGGCCCCATCAAAAAACATTTTCCATCTTACCTGGGATATTACCCCTAAGTGCTCATTTAGAAATTCATATTCCTCTTATTTCTCTTCGATTAGGTGCTGGGCTAGAAATTCAGCTATAACTCAGTCTTTAATTATCTTCTTAGTAATATAAGAGATATCAAACTCCTGAAGAAGTAATATCCAATGTACCATCTTTCCTACCAAGGATGGTGCAGATTGTACATATCTGAGTGGGTCATGTTTCGCCACTGCCTCTACTTTGTAAGATTAGAAATAGTGCCATAACTTTTTTGATGCCCAGATTACTCCAAAACATATTTTCTCTACTTTCATGTATTTTTGTCCAAATGGAAGCAGTTTCTTACATAGGTAATAAATTGTGTTTTCTATTCTAGCTTTATCCACTTACAAAATGAGTGCTCCTATTAAGGACCCTTCCACTGATAAGAATAGAATTAAAGGCTTACCGGGTTTCGAGGGTCTTAGAATTGGAGGGCTAATTAGGTACTTCTTAATGAATTAGAATGCTTTCTCACAGTCATCATTCCACTCCTTTAGTTGTCCTTTGCATAGTAGGTTGAATATAAGTTCATAAACTACTGTGAGTTTAGATATAAACCAGTTGATGTACTGAATTTTTCATAGGAACCCCTTGACTTCTTTTTTTGATTATGGGGTAGGCATATCCAAGATAGCCTTTATCTTGTCTGGGTCGACTTCAATCCTTTTTTTTATTACTATGAACCCCAACAGCTTTCCTGACGTGACTCTAAAGATGCACTTCTTAGGGTTAAGTCTCATGTTGAACTGATCTAGCCTTTGGAATAACTTTTTTAATGCTTTGTAATGTCCTTCCCTTTCTATAGACTTCATCTTCATGTCATCTTTATATACTACGACTTCTTTATGCATCATGTCATGAAATAGCTTAGCAGCCATTGGTTGATAAGTGGCCTCCATATTCTTTAACCCGAAAGGCATCACTTTGTAACAATATGTACCCCCATTCTGATATAAAGGTAGTCTTACACTTATCTATTACTTTCATCAATATCTGATTGTATCCAGAGAACCCATCAACGAATGAGTACATAGCAGCCATTGATGCACTGTCTACCAACACATCTATATGGGGAAAGGGAAAGTTATCTTTTGGACATGGCTTGTTCAGGTTTCGGTAATCCGTGCATATCCTTACCCTTCTGTCCTTTTTGGGTATTAATACTATATTGGCGAGCTAAGTGGGGAAGACTATTTCCTCGATGAACTTTGCCTCAAGCAACTTGACTACCTCCTCTTTTACTTTCTCTACCCATTCAAGTCTCATTCTTCTAAGCTTCTATTATACTGGGAGAGCATGATTGTGTATTGGTATGGCATGTTTTGCAATTTCTCTATCGATCCCTAGCATGTCATCATAAATCTAGGCAAATATCCTTTCATATTTCTTTAGTAATCTCTCAAATTTTTCTCTTTCTTCGATAGTAGTATCATAGGCAATTAATACATTCTTTGGTTGTCAAGATTAAAAGGATTAGTTTTAATGCAAGTAATGTAAAAAATGGTCATGTAATGATCATTTGTATGCACATTACCATCAAGACAAAGATCACACAAATAAGTAAATTCATCATTCATCTCATTATGAAGTAAATCATTTGCCTTGAAGAGGGCACAAAGATACAATATATCTATAAATAAATCAAAATTTTCAAGCTCAAGCATATCCTCTAAGAGGGCAAGATAGACTTCTTCAGCAACTGATGGATTTGGGAACACTTCCTCTATCCACTAAAGTTGAGTAAGGTGTCCTAATTCCTAATCTATAACATCAGCAAAAATTTCAAATCCAGGCTTGTATCATCCCTTTATTATGGTAGGTTCTGGGGTCCCATCATACTTGATACCCTTTTGCTTGACAAAGTGATGTTCCAATAAGTTGCCCATTCTTGGGTTACCCTCTTTGCTCAAGTTATAGCCTAATCCCCTAGTATCCTTTTAGGTATGCAACTGCAAAGGTTCAATGATACCTTGCAAGTTTTTTCCTAAACCAGCTCCAAGAAAGAAATCCATTTGCTTCATCCTTTTGGACACAGTTGGGTCTATGTAATCCTTATAAATCCCTGCAACATGGAATCCATTGAAAGGTTGATTGGCGATAGCTAGAGTGGAGATAGCATTATCGACTTTAGCCTTTATGGTAACGATGTTGCCTTCATATAGGAACTTAATAATTTGATGCAGAGTTGAGGGAACTCCTCCTAGCTTGTGGAACCAAGGCCTTCTTAATAGGATAGAAAAGGTGGCACATATGTTAATAACTATGAACTCTACTTCATCCATAACTAGTCCCACTTGCACCTTAACTATAAAAGACCCTTTGACTTGTCTTTTAGTCTCATCATAGGCTTTTATAGTGATACTAGAAGGTAATAAGTCCTCTTTCTTGATTCCTAAACTAACTAGGATCTTAGCAATGCAAACAAAAAGGGAGGAGCCATCATCCACCATTGCACAACCCATTTTCTTCCCATTCACTTCGGCTTTGATAAAGAGGGGTCTATTGTGCTCTCTTCCTTCTAAATGTAAATCCATGT
>CANXYI011973596.1:0-13784 GCA_948208565.1 Hura crepitans
AGTAGTCATATCATATTATACAATCTCATCCACACATATGCATATCATAAAAACATAGCCTTTATAATATATGTTTACATCCTAACATTTCATATTATAAAACATATCATCATACTCTAGTCCTAATATGCTTTCATATAAGTGCCAATTACTAATAATATTACATCACAATATACCAAAATATACCAAAAATAGTTGAGAAAATCTCTTTTGCATAGCACTACTACTATTGAGGCTATCTGTGGCTGACTATCAACTACCTACACATTGAAAACATGATACGCTAAGCATAAAGGTTAGTGGTGTATTCAATAAATTATGCTTACACATGTATACATAAAAATGCATATTAAACATACAATATCATTCAGTCATGACATATCAATTGTACACACATTATGGTGCACATTATTTACCTATATATGCTTGTCACATTACCTTATTCTAATCATAACATATGTCTTCTCATTTAAAATTTATCAAATCTTTTATTTATCATATAATGCACACAATTTCAGTTTCTTAATTAACCAATTGATTATCCCACATCTAATAGACACGAATCCTAATACTAGACATCGAGATCATGATGTGCAGTGGCCCATATTTTGGACTTAATGGCTGCTACACTAGCATGATGGGCTATTAATAATGTTCAGTGATCTTGTTAAACCTCCTTGCTACTGCACCCACATGAACTATGTGTAATGGTTTTGTCAAACTTACCAGCGGCTACACCCATATAAATAATCATGGCATGTCAATATGTATAGTGGATTATAGTAATGTAAGATATGTGCATGTGAAGTGGCCCAAATGGACTTGATGGTGGCTACACCTGCATGAAAATGATACCAAATATCTAGTAGCTACTAATTTCCTAATTGACTAGTCAACCTATCTAGTAGATTGTCTAACACATATAGGCTTTCGACACTTTAGGTTATATGATTTTCTGTTACATGATCTTATTACATGATACTTAATCACATTCACTATCTTTTACCTCATTGATACCATAATGTTCGATATGTATTTCTCATTTGATACCACATGTTCCTTATACAAAGTTCACATTATTATTTAACATACATTACAATTCATGTTTCATCACATCTTATATGTAACATACATATGCACACAAAAATGCATAACAAACATACATACTTATAATGTACCACAACTCTAACATAATGCATTCATATCCATCAAAACATTATTCTATGATGATCAATTATTCAATTGTAATTCAATTATATAGGTTTTATAGATAATGTCTAAAATTACCATCTTACCCTTTTATTACATAACGTATGATCAAGTGCACAACTTATCCATACTCTAACTTAATTATCATTTAACCATTGTTTTCACTTAATTAACATATATTAAACATTATTATGCCATCAATATTATTTTATGACAATTTAAACTAGTTGAACCACAACTTCCATAATAGGTTTTCAAACTAAAAATGCCTAAACAATTTATGTGTACAAATATTTTATTAAATATACTTACAGAGTGATTTCTCGGTGTCCCAATTACCACTTTACTACTTTTATTTGCCATTAGATTGCCTCTCTTCTTCTTTCTCTAAATTCCATAATAGGTATTTGGTTAGAAAAATTCATAGAAAATTATATATAACCCAAAACTTAAATATAACACTCGTATCATAATTTCGGGCACTTGTAATATTATAGAAAAATATTAGAACCCCAAAATATTCTTACCTTGCTTCTGGGTTTTCAAAGCCCCAACTTTAATTTCTCCTTTTTTTGAACAAAAACTCCTTTTTCTCATGAAATAGACTGTAGAATAGGAAATAAGATGCAACATGAATCGATTTGAGTATAATATTCGAGGATTTTATATGGATTTTTGTGGCATTTGAAAGCAAAAAGGGGAAGGGTGTATTGAGGGCAATGGTGTCAACTTATCTTGAGGAAGATAAAGGTGAATTTTTAATATGATGTTATGTATACATGTGAGCTCACATATATACATTAAATACACAGACGACCACAATCTGATCAAATAACGATCCAACGGCTTATTTTTTTCTTTGTTTTCTTTTAATCTTTGAGAATTTATTCTTCAAATTTTTTTTCACCAAAATTACTTCTTATGGTGCCAAAAATTATAGAATTTCACAATTAAAGGCCTCCTCAAAGTTCATGCCAAAAAGACAAAGAAAACATGCTTAATTTTTCAATCGCATAAACTAAAAATTCAATAAAAATAATTATTGATGTTAGAAAATTATAATTCCTTCACCATTGGATTGGCTAGATTTTTTGAACTTTAGCATATGCTATTTTTGAGTCAGTTTAAGCACATCCCGACCTTTTTATATTACAGCTCAAACTAAGTTTACATTGCACTAGATATCGACATAAAAGAATTTTTTAGTTCAGTGGCTACTCTTAATTATTTTATTTTAGCCTTATTTTGCCCATTGAAGTTTCATATCTAATACCCCACTTTAGGTCAGTTTAGTGGGGCCCACTACTTGAGAACCTAAGTCATAACCCAAGAAGTGCTATTCATAAAGCTAGGTTTTATGGGCATCACAAATCTTACCCTCTTAAAAAATTCCATCCTCAAAATTTACCTATTTTAAAAAGATGTAGATATTGCTCCTCTATCTATTGCTCACTTTCCCAAGTTGCTCTTTGTGAATTGTGATGTCTCCATAGCACCTTTACTAATGGCATAGCTTTATTGCATAATTCTTTCATTTCATGTGCCAAAGTTTAAACTAGCTCTTCATTATATGACAGATCTGGTTGTACTTCCACTTCTTCTTTTGCTATCAAATGAAAAGGATCTAGTTAATATTGCCTTAGCACAAAAACATGAAAAGCATCATGAATCTAATGTAACTTTAGTGCCAATGCTAATCAATACACCACTAGTCCTATAAGTTTTATTATCTCGTATGGACCAATAAATTTTAGACCCAGCTTGCCTTTCTTGCCAAATCTTAGTACCTTTTTCTTAGGCAACACTTAAAGAAAAACTTATCTCCCACTTCACATTCAATCGTCTTCTTTTTACATCTACATATGATTTCTACTTACCTAATGTTGCTTTCAACCAATCTCTAATAATATTGACCTTTTCTTCTACATCTTTATCAAATCTAGTCCCATTAGCTTATTTTCACCAACTTCACTCTAACACACTGGAGTTATGCATTTTTTGTCCATATAAAGCTTCATACAATGCCATTCTTAAACTTTCTTGATGACTATTTTTGTATGCAAATTCTACTTGTGATAGGTATTAATCCCAATTACCTTTGAAATCAAGAGCACAACTCCTTAGCATATCTTTAAGTGCCTGAGCAAACTACTCTAATAAACCATCTATTTGTGGATGAAAAGCAGTATTGAATGTAAGTTGAGTACCCAAAGCATTATGTAACTTTTTCCAAAATCTTGATGTGAATCTCAAGTCGCTATCTGAGATGATAAATGCTAAAACTCCATGTAACCTCACAATCTCATCTATGTATAATTAAGCAAGTTTCTTTAGTGAATGAAGTGTGTTATCTTTGTCAATCAATCAATAATTACCCATATTGCATCACATTTGCTACTAGTCATAGGTAATTTAATCACAAAATCCATGGTAACTCTTTCTCATTTCCATTCTAGTATTGCTATAGGTTGAAGTAATCCAAAAGGAACCTGGCATTCTACTTTCACTAGTTGACAAGTAAGACATTTGGCCACATACTCTATTACATCTTTTTTCATATTAGGCTACTAGTAATATTGTTTCAAATCAAGATACATTTTTGTGCTCCTAAGATGCATAGCATAAGGTGAATTATAAGCTTACTGCAATATTTGCTACTTAATGTCCTCTACATTAGGCACACATAGCCTATCATGGTCATATAAATAGACATTTACTTTAATTTCGTGCTTAATAGGCTTCTCCTATTTAATCAAACTCATTACATGCCTAAGTCGATTATCATCCTTTTGAGCCTTTTTCACCTAAGATACATTTTTGTGCTCCTAGATTTTACCTACAATTCTTCAAATAAAGCTCTATCTTCTAGACTCTGTAATCAAACATTCATTAATTTTAAGGTACATAGAAATCTCCAACTTAATGCATTAACTACAATGTTCACCTTTCTTATATGGTAATCAATTACACAGTCATAATCTTTAATCAATTCCATCCACCTCCGCCATCTCAAAATTCAATTCCTTCTCTATGGGAAGATATTTCAAACTCTTATGATTTGTATATATGTAATGTTTCTCACTATAGAGATAATGTCTTCATATTTTCAAGGCAAAAAAATGGCAACTAACTCCAGATCATGAGTTGGATAATTCTTCTCATAAGGCTTTAACAACCTAAATACAAAAACCACTACTTTGCCATCTTGCATTCACATATACATGAGTCTATTGTGTGAAGCATTATGATAAACAACAAAGTCCTTCCTTGTCTCAGGTAGTGTAAAGATAGGGGCTTTTATTATTATGGCCTTCAATTTATCAAAACTCTCTTAGCATTTATCATTCCATTCAAATCTCACATCCTTCCTTAATAATCATGTCATAGAAGCTATAATCAATGAAAATCCTTTCACAAACTGCTTATCATATCCAGCTATCCTAAGAAACTCCTAATCTCTATCACATTTCTTAGAGGTTTTCACTCTAATATAACCTTGATCTTACTCAAATCTACCCAATTCCTTTAGCTATGGTAATATATCCCAAAAATGCTACTTTATCTAGCCAAAACTCACACTTGCTCAGTTTAGCATAAAGTTGCTTCTTCCTTAAAGTTTGCAATACTAGCTTAAGATGTTGTTCATGATCATCTCTAGCCTTAGAGTACACCAAAACATCATCAGTGAACATAACAACAAATTAATCGAAATATAGCTTAAATATCCTATTTATCAAATCTATGAATGCTACTGGCACATTAGTTAATCAAAAAAGTATCCCTCCATAATACACGTATCTAGTGCAAAAAGTTATTTTAGGCACATCATATTCCTTTATACAGAGTTGATAGTACACAGATCTCAAGTCAATCTTTGAAAATACATCTACTGATTTTAGTTAATCAAATAAGTCATTTATCCTAGCCAGTGGTAATTTATTCTTGATTATCACTTTATTCAACTGCTTGTAGTCAACAAAAAGTCTCAATGAACAATCTTTCTTCTTCACAAATAGCATTGGCGCACCCTATGGTGAAACACTTAGTCTAATAAACCCTTTATCTAATAGCTTCTATAATTGCACCTTCAATTCTTTTAATTTTATAGGAGTAATTCTATAAGGGGCTATTAAAATTGGGGTAGTGCTGGATACACTTCAATAGCAAATTCAAGCTCTCAGTCAGGTGGTAATCCTAGCAACTCGTTTAGAAGGACATCAAAAAACTCTACTACTACTATTATTTGACTTATATTAATTTTTACCTTTTCTATATCAACTATACATGTTAAATATGTTTGACAGCCTTATCGAATCATGCATCTTACTGTTATTATAGAATTAACATGAAACAAAAAGTCCATTCTTTCATCTATGATTGTGATTTCATCACCATCTACTATTTGAAGAGTAAGCCTCTTTTGTTTACAATTCACCACAGCATGATTGTCTAGACAACCAATCTATAGAATAATAACATCAAACTCATTGAAAGGCAACTTGATAAGATTGGAATGAAAGGTTTATCTTGCATAGTCAATGTATAGTTCTTATATATTCTATCAACAATGACATGTTGTCCTATCATATTATTAACCATGATTTCTATATCAAGAGATTTTAATTGTAACCCTCCCTTTCATACCAGTGTAGTACATATTTATAAATATGTAAAGCTTGAATCAATTAATGCCAAAATAGCTAAATCACAAAAATAGAATGTACCAGCAATAACATCATGTGAGTGTGTACGCTCTTGAGCTATGGTAACAAATTTGTTCTCTAACTATACTTTGGCCTAGGTCTCTAACTATCACTAGTTTTGTCTCTCTTATTATCCCTTTGACTCCATGCTAGGGCTAGTGATGAACCTTGAAGTTCAGTGGAGTCATTTATTTTCTTTTGGTAATCTTTTTGATAATGCCCTATTGATCTGCATCCATAATATAAATCAAGAATAATTCTCTAGCATGCCCATCTATGTCCCCTACCATATGTTTGACAAATAGGAAATCTGCTCCTAGCTATGGAGACTAGTGCACTAGAAGCCTAGATCTCTATGTTTGAGCTAGCCTCTGAGATGATTGAGCAACTAGATTCTCTCTCTATCTCTTGCTCACCTCTAGAATTAAGCTTGTCTATCTAGTAGTGAATGATCTATTTTTCTATAATTCTCTCTTTACTCTTTCAATATATCTTGACCACATATGTTGATGTGACTAGCTTGGCAAAATCTTTAATCTTATTCACTGCCATTTGTAATATAATCTCTGTGTTGAGGCCTTTTTCAAACCTTTTGCATCTTTCTTCTTAAGTAGGGATTATCTCCCTAGCATACTTATTCAATCTAGAGAACTCCTTCTCATATTTAATAATTGATCGTCATTTCTATTTCACATCCAAAAATTCTTGTCTTTTCTTTTTTACATATGTCTCTTTGATATACCTATGACACTTTTTACTAGACTCCTAATGAAATTTGACAGGCGATGCACTTTCTGTGAGGTCATCCATCTTGGGATTGCTCTATGTGTACACTCCTTAACACTTATGGATTATTTTAGAACATTATTAGATATTGCTTAAATTCTTAGTCTAACCCTTGAACATGTTCATGTATGGTATGATAGACTTAAAAACCCCATTCATAGACATTCTACATGTTACAAAAAAATTAGGTAGCACAACAGCTACCAGGGTGACATACCAAAATTTTTTCTACCTATAAAAGAACTTTTATTAACATTAATATCATTCTATCTTTTTTTGGATCTTTCGGGTCCCTCAGTCAACATCAACACACATTTAAAACACAGAAGGCCTCAAGCCCACAATTATCAAAAATTATCAAACAAGCTATTCAAATAAAACCTATTTATGTATATCACATATATCCTTTATATATACAAACATAAGCACCCTCTAAGCATGCTAACCATATCCTATAGTATTTACATGAGTGCTAGCTAAATAGAACAAAAGAAAAAGACTCTATATACCCTTCAAAATCTATGCTACTACATTGCACAATCTCTGAGGCTAGATTGCTTATCTTTATAAGCTGCATACCAAAACACTAGTATGCTGAGTTTAAAACATAGTGGTGAATTTAAAGTATTTGAAACATGTTATATGCAATGGCTTACATGCAATGATAATATAATAGTCAATATGCAATGTGTGGGTGGTATACCTGGTAATTCATACAATTCATGTGATATGCCATATTTTCACAATAACTACTTAAATGCCACTATGATAATTTCAATTTCATTAATTAAGCAGTAACTTGCTATCAGTGAAATCTATATATTAATTCAATTTAATTTATTAGGCTTAACTAGATAGACTACACTAAGACACTAGACCAAGAGGGAACTGATAAGTTATGTAGTGGCCTATATTTTAAACCCCGACTACTGCATCGGCCTGGTCTGATAGCATGGATTAGCTCACTTGAACCTCCTAATACTAGAGAAGAGATAGTAAGGATCAATCTATAGAGCTCTTAATATCTCAAATAACTCAACCACCAATTATATTACAGATAGTAAAGATCATTCCGTAGACCTTTTAATATCTAAGAATCAAAGTAAGAACTTTAGTGGATAGCAGGGATTAGTCCGGAGACCTCCCAATATTAAGATAATCATCAATGTCAACCACTTCTAAAGGATAGTAGGGATTAGTCTGTAGACCTCCCAATATCTAAAAAATCACATAAATCATCTAGCAGCTGCTAATCCCTAAATTGACCGGTTAACCCATCTAGTGGGAGTCTAAGTAATAGGCCATCTAACCTTATTTTATGTTTATTTATTTATTAATCATCATATTATAATATTTATGAATGAAAAATAGATAGTTATAACTTTTATTTGATAGTTAAAATTTGACCTGGATAGTTACAGGTCATTTTTAGTCCTATTGGGCAGTTATGGGTCAATTTTTCTAAGCCATTCTCAATTACTTTCTTAGGCATAATTAAGTTCACATTAAGTCTAGTCTAGGCCATTATTTTAAACCCAATTATGTCCACATTCAAGGTACATTTCAATATATGTAACCCTAGGTCATTTTCTTAGGACAATTATAGGTCATTTTCATTTTTGCGTATGCCATTTTAAGTTTCAAATTAAGTCATTTTCATGCCATTTTTCAGTGCCTTTTGCACCCATGTCCATACATGTTCATAAGCCTAAAGCCAAGTTCAATTATACACTTCAAATAGCATTAAAAGAGGCTTAAATTAAATCCACATAAACCTTACAAGATGTCCAAAAATTAAGGTGCAATTTACATGCCAATTTAGTCTATTTTTAAGGCCAATTTCACTATGTCATTCTAAGCCATTTTTAAGTTCCTTTTTAACCATTTCTCAACCTTAAATGAGATCCCAATATCCATACATTTCATGTCTCATTACTTATTCTTATTCACCTAACTCATGCCAAATGTACCTTACATAAATCATGCCAAATGTGTCATGCCAATCTCACATGCCATACCTTACTTTTCATTTCAAATTTTGCCTGGCATACCTCTCGACTAATGCTTACGAATGGCTATGTACATGTTTTTCTCCATATTCAATAACACATACACATATCATAACATCATTCAAGCATTCTTGTACACATATAATGTAATTATCATTCAAACTAGGCCATGGCATGCCTTAAACAAGCCTCGACCACACTAAGCGCACACACACACAAGCTTTATTCATCAAATTCACCACATACACTTATAGTGCCATCACTAATAAGCTAATTTCCATAGAATATGCCATGCTAACTTGCCACACACAAAGCCGACACATCAAAGCAACCTCTCGGCTAACTAAGGCTTGATACCAACACTCTTATTTTGTTACCATACACATGCATAATTCACCCATTTCTATATCAACCACATTAGAAACCACTACCTTATCTAATTCATGCCATACACTTAGCACACACCCACAAAAGCTCTCAGCTAAAAGAAGTTCTTGACCATTTCTTCATTTCCTTCATTAATTCATCACACAATTCATTCATAAAATATGAAATTAACATCCATATACGCTTAACACTTCATTTTACCCATACTAACCACCCTAACCATAACTTCTATAAAAGATTTCTACACCAATTATTTATGAATTCTAATTTACATGCTTCCAATACTTTAAATTCATATACCTCTCCAACAAGGAAGGCTTATCCTACACTTTAAGCTTGTGAATGGCCTTGTTCCCTCTCACTTTTCTTTTTATTTCCATACACGCCTCTTTCCCTTAGAAAATTCATAAAAGATTTCATAAGTCCCCAAATGGAAATCAAAGATCATAAGCATTGTTAGAATGGTAAAATCCTCTAGGAAATAAATTAAAAAGGGAGGAAACACTTACACACATAAAGTTGGTTTCTAAGTACCCTTTATGTACACTTATGCACCTCTTGAATTTTTTTAAGTTCTATGGACTTTTATGTGCTCTAGACCATTTGAAAATTAATTCACAACATGTCAAAGGAATTTTTAATGGTAATTGGTTGCTATTTGAGGCTTGAGAAGCCATGAAAATAGTGGAAGGGAGGTGGTAGTGGCATTGGGAAAGAAAGTAAGATGAAAGGAGAAAATGGGTGGGTGGTGGGGTGGCAATGCCATATGGACATCTAGGTGTCACCATGGGGTATTTATAGTGGCTAAGCTAGCTCGAGTAGGGATGCATGCCACCCGAGCTTTTCGAATTTGCTTGATTTTAGTAGAAACTTTAGAGAATTTGTAAAAATCACTCGAACCTCTAAAAATTATTGCATTTATTTTAAAAATCCTCAATTGGTCCTATTTAAAGGCTCATAAAATTTCACAGCCAATTTTCCTCGACAAGACAGTTAACTAATTGCCTCGATTTACATGCAAAACCTAAAATTAAGTAAAAGTTACAAATGACCTCAAAATTCAAAATTTCCTTCACCAATAGACTCAAGGGAATTTTTTCCCTTTAGGGTATGATATTTTCAGGTCTATCCGAGCATATCCCATGTCATTTCTAGCTTGAATCCATCTGATCCTACAACCCACTAAATTACAGCCTAAAATAATTTATTAGTTTTGTTAAATCTTGAGATTAAGCTATTTTTATCATTTTCAAGCCCTTTAAAGTTTCATGACCAGTAGACCTACCTCGGGCCTTGTGAAGGTGACCTAGCACTCCAGGCACACTTCTCGAGCCTCGAAGGTACTGTTCATAGAGTGTTGACTTACGGGCATTACAATACCTCTTCTTAAACTCCTATAAGAAAAAATCCCAAGTCACAGCTACAGTATCTTTACATTCCATAACATTTATAATAATGATGTGGCACAAATCAAACACTTTTCTAATGTACATTTCAATTGCTCTAAAATCCTTTTAATTCTATCCAAATAGTATTCTACCTTAGTAGAATCATCTATATTAGCTCCTTCAAAATCAATGGCTCTCATCTTTTTGACTAGTTCAAGGTAAGTTTTCTAAAGTGCCTATGGTGGTTATTATTGTTGTACTAATGGTTGTGGCATTGGTGGTGGTGGTGGTTGTTGTGAAACAACTTTCACAATAATTTGTCTCAATAAATTTGCCATTTGTTACATCTATAGTAGTAGTGTTTATGCTTGTGATGGCTGGCCAAATGCAAATTATGCTACATCACTAGGCATTAAAGCTTTTACACGTGCTAGCTCATTAATTATTAGTGAGGCATGACTTTGTACCTCCTCTTCTTCACTAACTAGCAACCTTAAATCACTTCTCTTTAATCTTTATCAAGAATAAACATTAGCCTTAAGTAGTGAAATGTCAAGTGATTTATATACATATCGACCTTATGGCACTCATATGTAGTCTAATGCATCTAGAAATGCCCAAACCTAAGCTCTAATACCACTAAATATAACACCCCACCCTCGACTTGATAGGCAAATCTGAATAAGGGATGCCACATTGTGACACCTCTTACCCAAACTATTAATAATTCGAATAAGAGATGACATGAAAACTAACTTATATTAACTTAACGATTATCTTCTTAAAACCCTTTTATATAAAAATCATAATATCATTATGAGTGCCTTGTTACAAAAAAATTTCAACAGCATAATGGTTGTATCATAACATAACCCAAAATAAAACCTATAGAAAATAACAATCCTATGTCATCACAATCATCAACCAAACACATAGGCCGTTCTGGTCCTTATCTCAACTCAATCTACTAAATGGTTATATCATATCATACAATCTCATGCGCACACATGCATATAACAAAAACATAACCTTTATAATATATGTTTACATCTCAACATACCATATCATAAAACATATCATCATACTCTAATCCTAATATGCTTACATTTGAGTGCCAACTACTAATAATATTACATCACATTATATAAACCAAAATATACCAAAAAGAGTTGAGAAAATCTCCTTTGCACTGTATTGCTACTATCAATGCTATCTATGGTTGACTATCTACTACCTATGCATTGAAAGCACCATATGCTAAGCATAAAACTTAGTGGTGTATTCAATAAAATATGGTTACACATGTATACATATAAATGCACATTAACATGCAATCATGATATATCAATTGCACACACATTATGATGCACATTATTGACTTATATACGCTTGTCACATTACCTTATTCAAATCATAACTTATGTCTTCTCATTTTACATTTATCAAATCTTTTATTCATCTTATAATGCATACAATTTTAGTTTTTTAATTAACCAATTGATTAGCCTATATCTAATAGACACGAATCCTAATATTAGACATTAGGATCATGGTGTGTAATGGCCCCATTTTGTGCCTAACGACTACTACACTAGCATGATAGGTTATTAATAACGTGCAGTGATCTAGTTGAACCTCCCTTCGGCTGCACCCATATGAATTTTATGCAGTGGTTCTATTAGACCTACCCACTGTTGCATCTGTATAAATAACCATGATATATCAATATGTATAATGAATTATATTAATGTATGATATGTGTATGTTTAGTGGCCCAAATAGATCTGACAGCAACTGCACCCACATGAAAATGATTACAAATATCTAGCAGCTGCTAATTCCCTAGTTGGCCAATTAACTTATCTAGTAGGTTGTCTAACATATATGGGCTTTTGACACTTTACATTATACAATTTTATGTTACATGATCTTGTTACATGACACGTAATCACATTTGTATATTTCTTTACCTGATTGATACCATTATGTTCCATACATGTTTCACATTCGATACCTCATGTTCTATTACAAAGTTAACATTATAATTTAACATACATTACAATTCATACATAACATACATATGCATATAAAAAAGCATAACACACATACATACTCATAATGGGCCACAATTCTAACACAATGCATTCATATCCATCAAACATTATTATGACATGATTAATTATCCAATTGTAATTCAATTATACATTTTTTGGACATGATGTCCAAAATTACCACTTTGCCCTTTTATTACATAACATACGATCAAGTGTACAACTTATTCATACTTTAATTTAATCATCATTTAACAATTGTTTTAACTTAATTAACATATATTAAACCTTATTATCCCATCAATATTATTTTAGGGCAATTTAAACTACTAAAACTATAACTTCCATAATAGGTTTTCAAACTAAAAATGCATAAACAATTTATGTGTGCACATAATATATTGAATACACCTATAAAGCAATTTTTCGATGTCTCAAATACCACTTTACTTCTTCTCTTTGCCTTTAGATTGCCTCTCTCCTTCTTTCTTTAAGTTTTATAAAAGGTATTTAGATAGAAAAATTCATAGAAAATTATACACAAATTAAAACTCAAAATTAACAAGCATAGTGCAATTTCAGGCACTCATAATATCATAAAAAAATATTAGAACCCCAAAAATATTCTTACCTTACTTATAGGTTTTCAAAACTGTAATGCTCGTGTCCTCAGGCTCTGTGAATAGTGCCACGGTCCAAGAAGTGTGCCCAAGCTATCGAGTCACTTGCTCATAAATCGAGGTACTGACACTGGTCATGAGACTTTGAAGGGCTTTAATTTGATGAAAAATGAAAATTTTAAAAATTTAGCAAAACTAATAATTCGCTTTAAACTATAAGCTACCTTTCTAGGCAATACAAAATTTTCAGGCCGAGAATGACGCAGGATGTGCCTGGACAGACCTAAAAATGTCAGAACTTAAAGCTTAAAAATTCCATTGAGTCCATTGGAGAAAGAATTTTTAGATTATGAGGCCATTTGCAAACTCTCATAGTTTTTTAGGTTGGCACACAAATTGAGGTAGTTCAAAAACTACCCTATCGATGGAATTTGGTCGAGAAAATTTAGAATCATGTGGAAGGGATTAAAATATGAATTTTAAAACAACTAGTGTAATTTTTTAAGGTCCTTGTGAATTTTGGTGAATTTTTCAGTCAATTTTGCCAATTCTTGATTCCTAAATTCATTTTGGGATGTTAGGGTTGCAAAGGTAGAAAAAGTATAGAGAAAGGGGCTTCCATGAATTATTT
>CANXYI011973631.1:0-11306 GCA_948208565.1 Hura crepitans
TGCTGATAATTATGTGATGATTGTGGATGAAAGGAATGATATGTGGAGGACCAGAGGGTCCATTGGAGTAGGCTAAGGTTGTTTGATATAGAAGTGTGTTTACCTTGCAGGTTTGGATTGGGTTAGGTAACAGGGCAGCCGTTATGCTGCCTGAATATTTTTAAATATCTGGTAACGCCTGACGGCGCTACTCCTGGATTACAGATAGGCAGTAGTGGCACACCCTACCGGTTCAGGCAAGACGGGTAGGGGGTGCTACACCATCATTCAATCATCTTCTAATTACACAATTATATATATACACACACATATACACTTATTATAGGCCTTAAATACCATTATTAGTCATTTTAGTCAAACAAAGTACTTACCTAAGCATGTACTCAAGCTCTCAACCAACAAGTGTCCTAACATTTTTACAAGGCAATCTCTTATCCCAATTACCAATTTAGCATCCACTTAACCATATTTTTAAAAAGCTTCATAAGGTGTCACAATACAAGCAACTTAGCATTAAATTTACCAATCCTAAAATGGATTTCTAGCCCTAAACTCCATGACATGAAGCAAATGCCTAAGTTCACATACCTCAAATTACAAGAGAAGGAAATAGCCACCAATTCAAAGACTTCAAGCACCTCAATTCTAGCCCCTATAAAAGCTTTCTCCTTCCTTCTTTAAGCCACTTCATTCCTTGAATTACCTTAAAGACCATCCAAATACATACTTTTAGACCTTAGGCTTCCTAAACAATAATTTACAACAAAAAATAACCAAGAAAAATGAAGTAAAAGCTATGAAATCTCACCTAATTCAATTGCTAGACTACTTCTGACCTAAAGGCCTTTGGAGATTTTTAATTAATTCATAAGAGCTCTTTTTTCCAGTGATTCTTTTTCTAGAATTATAATAGCATATAAGAATGATTTTTGGTTAAATGGGTTTTCTGAAATAAGCTAAAGAAGATGTTAAAAATAGAGAATTTCTCTAAAGCTGGCGTCGGTTCCAGTAGCTAAGGGAGAAGAAAAATTTTCTTCTTTGTGAGTGGATTTTGCCACTTGTCCCCATGTTTTGACATGTGTCATGGCCCTTGAGTTAGCTGGCATGGTACGGGTGGGTCCTATAACCTCCTGAACCATCTTAAAACTGCTTGATTTCAATTGAAACTTTGGGAAATTTTTAAAAATCATAGGGCCCTTAAAAAAATATGTTATTTGTTTTAAAATTCCTCATTTAATTCCTTATACAAAATCATAAATTTTCACAGCCAAATTCCATAAATAAGGTAGTTTACAGACTGCCTTAATTTGTATGCTAACCTTAAAAATTATAAGAATTTGCAAACGACCTTAGAATTCAAAATTCTTTCACTAATGTACTCAGTGGAATTTTTGAGCTTTTGGGTATAATATTTTTGGGTCCATTTGAGCATATCTTGTGTTATTCCTTACCCGATTCAATTTTACCCTATAGATCAATAGCTTATAGCCCTAAATGAATTATTAGTTCTGCTAAATTTTTAAAATTTGCCTTTTTCATCAATTTAAAGATCCTCAAAGTTTCATGATCAATGTCATTGCCTCGGTTCTCATGCAAGTTACCTGGCATCCCGAGCACACTTCTCGAACCCAGTGGCACTATTCATAAAACCTTGATGCATGGGTATTATAGTTATTTCCCTCTAAAGAAAATTTTGTCCTCAAAATTAACTGAAGTAAATAGTTATGGATACTAGGCTTTCATCTATTCCTCTAACTCTCAAGTAGCCTCTTTAGTATTATCATGTGTCCATAGCACCTTGACTAGTGGTATGGATTTACTTCTCAGTTGTCTCACCTCTCGAGCCAAAATCTAGATCGGTTCCTCTTTATAACTTAAATCAGGCTATACTTTAACATTTGTCATTGGAAACAAATGTGAAGGATCCGAACTGTACCTCTTGAGCATTGAAACATTGAAAACATCATGTATCTATTATGGCTCAAGTGGCAATGATAGCTTATAAGCTAATGGTCCAACCCTTTCTGTAATCTCATAAGGTCTGATAAATCTAGGACTCAACTTCCCCTTTTTCCCAAATATAAGTATGTTTTTCCACAGAGAAACTTTTAGAAACACTTTTTCACTAACTGTATATTCAATATCTCTTTGTTCTAGGTCAACATATGATTTTTGTCTATCAACTACAACTTTCAGTCTGTCTTTGACCACTTTCACTTTTCCTTTTGCATCTTCGATCATATCAATACTAGAAATTTTACTTTCCTTAACTTCACTCTAACATAAAGGAGTTCTGCATTGTCTGCCATACAAAACTTCATAAGGGGCCATTCCTAAGGTGGACTAATAATTGTTATTATAGGCAAACTCTGCCAAAGATATGTACTGATCCTAGTTACCTTCAAACTCAATTGCACACCCCCGTAGTATATCCTTAAGTACCTTTATCACCCTTTCTAATTATCTATCAGTCTGAGATGAAAAGTTGTACTATAGGCCAGTTTAGTGCTTAATGCTTTCTGCAGCTTCTTCTAAAATCTAAAAGTAAAATGAGGATCTCTATCAGAAATGATAGTCACTGGAACACCATAAAGTATGACTATTTCATCCACGTATGCTTTAGCTAGCTTTTTTAAATAATAATCCATCCTAACCGGGATAAAGTGAGCTATCTTTGTTAATATATCAACAATCACCCATACAACATCACATTTACCTCTAGCCATAGGTAAACCTATCACAAAATCCATAGTTACCTTCTCCCATTTCCATTTTGGTATTGCTATAAGATGAAGTAATCTAGAAGGAACCTAGTGTTCAGCTTTCACCTGTTGACATGTTAGACACCTTGCAACATACTTTACTACATCTCTTTTTATACTAAGCCACCAATAATGAGACTTCAAGTCTCAAAACAACTTTAAGTCTAAATATATCTTTATGCTCCCAAGATGCATAGAATAAGGAGCTTTTTGTGCTTCCTTCAATATCTATAACCTCAAGTCATTTGTACTAAGTACACACAACCTATTTTGGTAATATAGACATCCCTCTTCTATTAGTTAAAATCTTATGGCCTTCCCCTCTTTAACTTTACAAACCATTAGAACCAACTTCTCATGTTTCATCTAAGTCTCTTTAATCTACTATTGAAAACTAGGTTTCACTTATAACTTAGGCAAAATAGCATTTTTTGAGGTATACTATAGTATAGCATTCATGGCTTTTAAAGTAACCTTGAATTTTCTACTCAAGGCATCTACCACTATATTCTTTTTCCCTGGGTGGTAATTAATCAAACAATCATAGTCCTTTATTAATTCCAACCACCTTCTCTCTCTCAAGTTTAACTCTTTTTAAGTGATGAGGTCCTTCATACTTTTATGATCTATATAAATATAACATTTTTCACCATATAGATAGTGCATCTATATTTTTAATGCAAACATAATAGCAGCTAGCTCCAAGCCATGAGTAGGATAATTTCACTCATGTGATTTCAACTCTCTTGAAGCATAGGCTACTACTTTTCCATCCTGCATCATCACACAACCCAAATTATTTAGTTAATCATCACTATATGCTGTGAAATGCTTACCCTATTTAGGTTGAATTAGGATAAGAGCTTATATCAACATCTTCATTAATTTCTCAAAACTTGCTTAACACTTATCATCCCACTCAAATCTGACATTCTTTCTGATTAATTGAGCTAAAGGAGTAGCAAAGATAGAATACCCTTTCACAAATCTCCTGTAATACCCAGCTAATCCTAAAATACTTCTCATCTCCATCACAATCCTAGGTGGTTCCCATTCTAACACTGCCTTTAGTTTGCTAGGGTTAACTATAATCCCTTTTGCTGAAACTATATGTCTTAGAAAAGCAACTTTATTCAGCCAAAACTCATATTTACTGAGCTTAGCATACAATTATGTCTCCCTCAGAGTCTATAACATAGCCTTGAGATATTGTTCATATTCTTCCTTATTTCTAAAATACACTAGAATATCATCTATGAACACCACCAAAAACTAGTCCAAATAAAGTTAAAAAACCCTATTCATTAGATTCATAAAAACTGTTGATGCATTAGTAAGCCCAAATGGCATCACTAAGAATTCATAATGCTGATACCAATTTCTAAAAGCAGTTTTAAGTATGTCAACATCTCTAATTCTCAATTAATGATACCCAGATAATAGATTAATTTTTGAAAATACACCTGCACCTCTCAGCTAATCAAAAAAATCATCAATTTTTGGTAATGCGTATTTATTTTTCACAATCATCCTATTCAGCTACTTGTAATCAATACATAGTTGGAGTGACTCGTCTTTCTTCTTTACAAACGACACAGGTGCTCCCTAAGGAGATACATTAGGTCTAATAAAACCCTTGTCTAATATGTCTTGTAACTATACTTTTAGTTCTTTTAATTCAATAAGTGTTATCCGACAAGGAGCAATGGATATTAAGCAGTATAGGATATACCTCAATTTCAAAGTCAAGCTCTATCTGAGATGGTAAACCAAGCAACTCATTAGGAAATACATCAAGAAATTTAGAAATAATAGTGATATGTTCAAAATTTGAGCTGGGAGTATTCATGTCAATGGCATAAGCTAGGTAAGCTTCACAACGATTTCAAAGAAGTTTTCATGTTGTAATAGTAGAGATAAGATTATTCAGAAGACTTCTTTTGCCATCCACTATCACTGATTAGCCCTCTATAGTTTAGAGGGTCAATTTCTTATATCTACAATCATTGATGGCTTGATGCTCAATTAGCCAATCCATTCCTAGTATCACATCAAACTCATAGAATGGTAGATTAATCAAATCAACAGAAAATTGATTTCCTCGAATCACTAGAGGACACTGCCTATATACCTTGTTCGTAATTACTCTCTATCCTATAAGATTATTGACTCTAATATCTATATCAACATTTTTAGGCTTTGACCCTTGATTCTATGCTTATGCAAAATAGATATTGAATGAGTAGAACTAAGGTCTATTAATGCTTAAACTGGAACATCAAATAAATAAAAAGTACCAATTATGATGTCTAGTGCTACAACCTCTTCTATAGCTCTTACAACATACTATTTACTTGGAGTACAAGCCTCAGACCTTGTACCTTAATTAGCACTAGGTTGCTCTCCTCTATTTTGCTTCTGACCCTTATTCTAAGATGCAACATTTGATGCCTATGTTTGAGCACCCTTTAATTGTCTCTAAGGACACTCTCTTCTATAATGATCTTTAGCATCACAATGGAAACACTCTTCTCTTATGGCTATTCTACAATGCCCTCAATGTCTCTTCTGATAGGTATTCCAAGTCAGAGGTCTATTTTTATTACCCCCTATGCTAAAAGCACTATTAGCTCGAGAAGGCAATCAAGGTCTACCAATAGAAGCTTGTCTAGATCTTTTAGACTGTGCCTGTCTCTGCCTTTGATACCCTAACTGATACTAAGGCCCAGGCTGAGACTGAGTCTGTAATTATCTTTCTCTTCTTTTCTTACCATCCCCTAACACTACACTAGAATATCCCATAGTGAACTGCCTCTTTCTCTAGAATAAATCCCTCTTCTCTTGCATCATTTCTTCTATATCATATGTAGCTGCCACTAGTACTGCAAAATCTTTCTCTCTAGGGTTCACTATCTGTATTCTCAATTCTACATTTAGCCCCATTAAGAATCTCTTGCATTTCTCTTCCTCAATAAGAATGAACTCTTTAGCATACTTAAGCAGTCTAGTAAAATCTTTCTCATACTCTGACACTGTCTTTCTTCCTTACTTCAGCTCAAGAAATTCCTATCTCCTTTTATCCTTGTAGGATTCAAGTATGTATTTCTTCCTAAACTCCTTAAGGAAAAACTCCCATATTAGGTCTACAAGTGTTTTTCTTCTTCTCATAGTATTCCACCAATTGTAGGCTTCTTTCTAAAGAAGATAAGTGGCACACTAAAAATTCTCTTCTTCTGTATAATTTAATTGCTCTAAATTTTTTAATGTTCTATTTAGCCAATACTCAGCTTTGGTAGCATCATCTTACTTCCTCCCCCAGAAATCAATAACTCCTATCTTTTTTAGCATCTCTAAGGGTGTTTTCTATGGAGGAGTTAATGGTGGAGGTGGTACTAGAGCTGGAGGAGGTGGAGATGGATTAGTAGTAGTAGTATATCTGAGTAGGTTCACTATCTGTTGTAATGGTACAGAAGATGCTTTTACCTGATGTTAACCAGGCACTTGTGGTTGTGGCTACTATGCAGCATCATTGGGTTCAGGTATTGATGTATTGCCTACCCCCTATATAGTTGTAAGTGCAAAACTAGCCACTTCCTTGGCCCCTCTTTCGAGCACCTGATTAACCATATATTTACTGCAAAAGGAACAACCTATCAACCTTGTACAACATAACAATTTAGAGGAATTAAAACTTAGACAGTTGCACTTATGTGCTCTACCTTGGATCATTAAACTTATGCTTTGATACCACCCAATGTAAAACCTCCTACTAGATTTTCGAAGAAACCCAATAAGTGATGCACTTCTCGCTGGGTCACAATGCTTGAAATTGCTCTTCCTAGTTCATTCATTTAACTTTTACTAAATTTCTATTATTTGATCTAACTTAACTCCAAAATTCATTTCGTCTTTTTATAGGCTCAACTTAAGGTGATACAAATCTATCTGTACCTCAAATAGCCATTTGTAGACTTTTTAGATTTTTACTTAAATCCGGCAACATAACAGCTATTTGGGTGACTATCCAAAATTTTTAAACCTATAAAAACACTTCTATAAACTCATTTCAACATATCCTAGACCCTTTTAGTCCCCTAGATATCTACCTAACATCATCAGTCTATCAGATCATTAACACAGGCCTCAAGCCACAATTAAGCAATCATAAATTAGAGCCTTAAGCTCACATATCATAACATTAAATGAATAAAATCGTCTATTTATAGGAGCTAACAATTGACTTATTACATATCATAGTCTACACTTATGTACATAGATACATAACATGTCTTTTACCTATATGAACCCATTTTCCCACCTAAGTACAGTGAGTGCAAAAGCTATACAATATAAACATTTAAGCCTTCTAGCAACTATCCTCTGAACTTTGGTTGCACACTTTTTGAGACTATATCTTTGCTCTGGTTACCTTTACCCCAAAATAGGTATGCTGAGTATATAATATACTCAATGGTGAACTCAAGCATTTAAATCATGTCATATAGTTTATTCATGCATAGACAAAATTAATATTATCTAATCCAAGTTATTAAGCTAGTAGTTAAATTATCTATATGAAATCACCAAAATACCCTTATACCTATACTTAACAATTTATCATTTATTCAGTCATTTAAAAATCAAGTAAATTATGGATTTAAGCCATTCTTACTAATAACATTCAATCATTTAATTTATCAAGTCAATACATATGATACATGCAAAATTGACAAAATACCCCTTGTTCATGTGCACTAGTTATTTATTATGTTAATTTCACCAAATTCGAAGAAACTCAATAATATCTGCCATTATAAGTGTTGTATGTTATTTATTTCATTAAATTAATAGGCCCAACTAGATAGATGACACTTCAATATGCAGTGATCCATATTTTGGACCCCGACCGCTGCACCAGCCTAGTCAAGTCATAGCACCGAAGGTGCAGATAATATGATGTGGTATGTCTAATAGACTAGTACAGTGGCCCTCTAGGACTTTGGCCATTGTACTGGCCCTATTTAAAGATCCGTGATGTCACAATCCGGTCTGCCTAGAAGATTGGTCTATCCAACAAACTAGTGCAGTAGCCCTTCGAAACCTACACTACTATACTAACATAATCAAGTAAATAGCTTTAAGTGTGTAAAAGCACATAATTGTCTATCTAACAGACTAGTATAGTGGCACTAAAATGGACCTACACCGTTGTACCGACCCTACCCAGAAATCAAACACTGAAGCAGCTGCTAAATCCCTAAGTAAACCAATCAACCCATCTAGTGGGTATCTAACTAATAGGCTATAAGCTTAATTTATGTTTATTTCTTTACTGATTACCCTTATAAAATATTCTAAAGTTAAAAATAGGTAGATATTATCTTTATCTCATAGTCTAATTTTAGCCCGATTTAGTATTGCTACAATTAGACAGTACCAAGTAAATTTCCAATTCTACCTTTAGGCCCTGTATTGACCAATATTTAAATTACATTATTCTTAGTTTTATCACACATTAAATTTCTATTCAATAGCCATTTATTGTCTAGATATATATATGATTTAGGTAATGGACCATTTAAGATAGTTAAAGGTCATTTCTTTAACTTATGATAATCGTTTTGAAGGCTAATTCACATCCTTTTTCAGTGTAGTTTCACTAATAATTCCACAGTGTTTATAGGCCTTAAGCCAATCATCCATTAGGCCATTGATAAGGCTAAATCATAGGTGTTTATGCCATTTCATTCAGTCACATACTTATAGCCCTCTTAAGAACATTTTATGTCCATTATAAGACATTTTTCAAGTCACTTTCTAGTTTAAAATTATATTTCATCTTAATCTATTGTTCATGTTTATGTCATAAGTCTTTTTAAGCCTTTTAAGATACATGTCAAACTTTCATTTCTTACCATACACATTACATACAATTAGATAAATTATGCCAATCTATTTATGCCATTTCATATCTATTATCTAAAGTTTTAGGACACTTTTTCATTTCCTAAAATTTACCAAAGTATACATGGCATTTTCATTACTATTGATCTCAGATATAGTGATGTACAAACCTTAATCATGCATTTCCATATGATCACTCACACATCCATACTTCTATGCATAACTTAAGTACTCTAATACACACATATTCCCATTTTTATACTATCCAAGGTTTCAAGTATCCATTTTATGTTTTGGCTATTACTAAATTCCCCTATGTACAAGCATCAAGCAATCTTATTAAATGCCATATCACCATTTCATGCATTATGAGCTCAACATACATATAAATCAAACTTAATCACTTATGGACATCATTCAATCACCTTCCAATTACGCAATTATACACATACACATAAATATACACTTATTATAGGCTTTAAATACCACTATTAGTCACTTGGTCAAACAAAATACTTACCTAAGTATGTACTCAAGCTCTCGACCATCATGTGTCCTAACATTCTTACAAGGCAACCTCTCATTTCAACTACCATCTTAGCATCCACTTAACCATATTTTTTAAAAGCTTCACTAAGGTGTCACAATACAAGCAACTTAGCATCAAATTTAACAATCCTAAAATGGATTTCCAGCCCTAAACTACATGGCATAAAACAATTGCCTATGTTCACATACCTTAAATTACTAAAGAAGGGAATAGGCACCAACTCAAAGCATATAAGCACCTTAATTCTAGCCCTAATAAAAGCTTTCTCTTTCTTTCTTTAAGCCACCTCCTTCCTCAAATTACCCCAAAGACTATACAAATACGTGCCCTTAGACTTAGGCTTCCCAAACAACCATTTATAGCCAAAAATAACAAAGAAAAATGAAGTAAGAGCTATGAAAACTAACCTAATTCCCTTGCTAGACTACTTCTAACCCAATGGCCTTTGGAGATTTTAAATTAATTCATGAGAGCTCCTTTTCCAATGATTATTTTTCTCGAATTACCCTAACACATAAGAATGATTTTTGGTCAAATGAGTTTTTTGAAACCAATTAAAGAAGATGATGAAAATGGAGAATTTCACTAAAGCTGGCATCGATTCTAGTAGCCAAGGGAGAAAAAAAATTTTCTTCTTTGTGAGTGGATTTTGCCACTTATTCCCATGTTTTGACATGTGTCATGCCTTTTAGGTTAGCTAGTATGGTACGAGTGGGTCCCGTAACCTCTAAAACCATCTCAAAATGGCTCAATTTTGGTAAAAACTTTAGGAAATTTTTAAAAATGATAAGGACCTCAAAAAATTATGTTGTTTATTTTAAAATTCCTCTTTTAATTCCCTCTACATGCTTGTAAACTTTTACAGCCAAATTCCATCAATAAGGTAATTTACAGATTGCCTCGATTTGTATGACAACTTAAAAAATTATGAGAATTATCAAATGACCTTAGAATTAAAAAAAATTCTTTCACCAATGGACTTAGTGGAATTTTTAAGCTTCAGCTTACGATATTTTTGGGTCTGTTCGGGCACATCTCGGGTTATTCTCGGCCCAACTCTATTTAACCCTATATATCAATAGCTTATAGCTCAAAATGAATTATTTATTCTATTAAATTTTTAAAATTAGCCTTTTTTAACAATTTAAAGCCCCTCAAAGTTTTATAACTAGTGTCGCTGCCTCGATTCTCATACAAGTAACCTAGCACCCCAAGCATACTTCTCGGATATGGTGGCACTGTTCATAAAGCCTCAACGTATGGGTGTTACACTTCTAGTACCCCAATCAGACATCAGCATATCTCATATAGGTTAAAATAAAACACATAGGGCCTTAGGCCCTCAGATATAAAAACTAATTTGCTTAAGTTTACATAATTTAGCAGCTTTAAGCATGCTAGACACATAACCTATAGTTCTTATAGGAGTGATTACTGTATATATCAATACACAAAAATATTTAAGTCTTTAATAACTTTGATGCTACACTACACATACAACGAGGTGTGACCATTATTTTGGCTTACCTGTGCACTAAACATTGGTACGCTAAGTATAAAACTTAGTGGTGAATTTAATAAATTAAAAGCATGTCTTAAGCAGGCACACAGATGCTTTAATACATTAACAACATAGGATCTCAATATATAAAACACATTTTAAGAAAATGGAAAAATATTTCCTTTGCATATATTCCATTAGCTAGGTAATTGCAGTTATGACAAACACATACGAGGATAAAATAATGGTCTTGGTGTAATGTGTGACTAAAATGCCAAATGATTGATGCCATTCAGATGCTATGTCATATGTTCTTCAAATTTTCCAAAATGCCACTATGCTAATTTTATTTAGTTTGTTTCTATAATTTATTCAATCATTTTATTATTCTCAGGTACATTATTTATATTATTAAATAGGCCTAACTAGGTAGACTTCACTTACAGACACTAGAACTAGAGGGAACTGAAAGGTGTGCAGTGGCCCACATTTTGGACCCTAATTGTTGTATCGGACCAACATAACCTATAAGGATTAGTTCATAAGAACCTTCAAAGGGCCAAAACATTGAGTAACTATGTATAGAGAT